>CAUYSK010045076.1:0-44089 GCA_963575035.1 Avahi laniger | reverse complement strand
TCTATGATCTATTTTGAGTTAAATTTTGTGTATGCTGTGTGGAAAAGGTCAAGGTGTCTTTCTTAATACAGAGATCCAGTTATTCCAGCATGATTTATTAAAGACTATCCTTTTATTACCGTGGCACTTTCTCGAAACTCAATTGACCATATAAGTGTAGGTCTATTTCTGGACTTTCAGCTCTGTTACATTAATTCATGCGTCTATCTTTATGCCCCTACCACCCTGTCTTGATTATTGCTGCTTTTATAGTAAGTCCTAAAATTAGATAGTAGACGTCCTTTAACTTTGTTCTTCTAAAAAATTATTTTGGCTATTCTAGATCCTTTGCATATGCTGAATTATAAAGAATGCTTTAAGATCAGCACTTTGGGAGGCTGAGGCAGGAGGATTGCTTGAGATCAGGAATTTGAGGCCAGCCTTGGGCAACATAGGGAGACTCTATCATTATGAAAAATAGAAAAATTAGCTGAGCACGGTGGTATGAACCTGGAGTCCCTGCTACTTGGGAAGCTGAGGCAGGAGGATTGCTTGAGCCAAAGAGTTTGAGATTGCAGTGAGCTATTATGACGCCACTGCACTCTAGGCCAGGCAACAGAGTGAGACACTGTCTCAAAAAATAAATAAATAAATGAGGTTTTAATGTCCAGGAGATATAGCATATATAATGCTTTACCCATTTTATAGACAAAGAAACCACAGACTTATAGACAAATGTGTCTGACTTCACATCACGATGTTGGGTTCTGTCTCTTTGTGGTCACATCTCATTTTCCTACTGGAATGTCAGCAAAAGTTTCCATGACACCAGGGACTATGTATGTTTTCCTCCCCTCTGAATCCCAAGTAAAATAGTGCTCATGGTAAGTTTTCAACAAATATTTGTTGAACAAAAGAAAGAATCAGGCCCAAGAGAAATTCAGTGACTTGTTTCTGATTCCAAGGTCAATGGCAGAACTGCATCCAGAACTTGAGTTTCTAAACTCTTCATTTAATTTTTTTTCCATCCTATAATCTGAGTGGAGGAGACAGAGAAGAAAGGAAAAGGAGGGAGGAAAAGCAAATGCAGTTGGAGGTAGATGAGAACGTTATTAGAAAGTTTTATTAGAAAGTGTTTTGATACATTTCTGCCTGTGTTCTACAGCTCCCAGGCACTAAACATTTACATGTTTATTCTTTGTTTGAAATACTTTGTTACCTGCAGAGGGATACCCAATTGATTCACAGATGCAAAACCACAACCTAACCAGGAGACATTCCCTTCCTGAGCATGGTGCTAAGAAAATAGAGAGCAGACGCACATGGCCTGAGCGAGTCCAGGGGTCGGCAGCAAACAGACCCCAGCAGAACTGCTGTGGATTGGCAATACTTCCAATTTGGAAAGAACTTCAGGAAGCGATAGTTGGCAACTTTTTCTCCCCTACAATTTAATTCAGAAAAGATTTCTATCTTAAAAAAAAAAATCCCTTATGCACAGTTCTTTTTAAACCTGGAAAACTAGGTGCCAGAAAAAAAAATTATAATAAGATGGTGTTAATCTGAGAAGGAAAGTAACAAAGGAAGAGGATAAGGAACACACAACTATCAAAAAGTGGAGGTGGCTCCCGACCCCACAACCTCTAATTCATGTGGCATGTAATCTTCTTAAACAGTGATTATAGATACTCAGTGTGCATGCAAAGGGGCTGGAATTGTCATTAATTGCCATGCAATATCTCATCCACCAAATTCTCCCTTCTAGTAAACACATGTCACTTCCATTGAAATTCATGGGTGTCACTTACACCTAACTGAGAGGAGAATTTGATTCTGTGACCTTAAAAGGCACTGTGAAGACTTTGATTTATGAATAATTATTAAGTAAGATTTCTACCAGAAACAGTCATCATCAAGGGGGAAAAAATTAAATACTTTTACCTTAATAGAGTCAAGAAACATTTGTTTCATGTAGACTTTACGCAGGGCAAGATGCTAGGTACTACTGGAGGAATCCAAGATAAGACATAGACAGTCCTGCCTCGACCTGCTCCCACATCCGCCGGTGAGAGGCCCGACCAATGTCTCTCGTGTCTGGCCCACTCCCTCAGTTCTCAGCTTAAGTGTCACTTTCTTGGGATAAGATTAGTTCTGCCTGGTAGGATGCATCATACTTGTAATTACTCGGTTAAGGCCTGTTTTCCCCTCCTGCTCTAAGAAGAAAGGGACCATGTCTGCCTTGCTCTGGCAGGCTGTGGATGTCTTGGTAAGAATACAGGTTCTGGAGCCGACAGCCTGTGTTTAAATCTCAGCTCCATTACTCACTGTCTGTGTGATCTTGAGCAAATCACTCATCCTCTCTAAGTGTTGGTCTCGCCACCTGTAACAGAAATAATAATTCTGTATACTTCTTCATAGCACTGTTACGAGCCGTGATGAAATGAGGTAAATGGCCTAACATATAGTAAGTCCCCAAAAAATGAAATAAAAATTCAACAGTTAAATTAGGTTAATCTCTTTAACGAATAAAAGGGGATAATGGCTGCCACTCTTTGGCTATTAAAACAAGAACACAACAAGAACCTGGCTATTAAAACAACAACCATTATCGAGAGTTTACTATGAGCCAGGTACTGTGCTAATTGCTTTACATATAATCCGTGAATTTGGGAGTCATGGACATTAAGGCGTCAATGACAACCTGTCCCTTTAGCCTCTCCTCTATGGGCACATCAGTATTTCTAAGAAAGTAGAGGCATCAGAGCAGTCTGCGTATTGGTGGCATATGAGTGGCTGTACCAGTGAGACGTGGAAGGAGAGGAATGGCATGCTCAAAGGGCTAACTGAAGAGCGCGTAACAAAGCGACTATGTTGAGGATTTGGGCATGGTTAAGGAAACCAACAAGGGATCAAGGAACACCCAGGGACTAGCAACAGTCGGAAACTCTTACCTCTTCTAGGCTTGAATGCGCAAGGAAGAAAAATGGTGTTTCCAGGATGCCGTGAGACCTATAGTGAAGGTGGTAGAGCTGCCCTACAGGTGCTGTGCTGGGAGACAGAGGAACCTAGCCACGCCAGAACCGTGGAAAGGCAGGAAGCAGCCAGAGAAGGAACACCCAGACCACTGTCCCCTCACCTTCTCCCCTCCTATTGCTACCTCTCATGGGCAAAACCCAGCTGGAAGCCAGACAGCGATGGAGCCCAGAGTTACCGCCTCCCGGATCAGAGAACAGGACAGAGAAGGGCTAAGAATGGATCTATCTAGAAGAGCAAAGAGAATAAATGCACAAAACCACTGACCATCACGTCTACTCAAACTTAAATAAATTCATGTTGACTGCATTAAGAACACAGAGGGAAACGAAGCATCTAAACAGTTAAATTAAACAAAACTAGCAGAACTACTGCTACATTAAAAGTAAAGGTAGGCTTTTCTTTCTTGCTACAACTATGAAGAAGCAAAAAAGGTAGGCAGCATAAAAAAATCAGTGAATATCTATTATTCCTCCTTCTCCACCACTGAAAGACGAAAGCTCACGCAGTCAGGCTCCATGCTTGCAGATGGCCCAATTGTTGTATTTAGTTGAATTTTAAAACCCTAGTTTTGCTGATGAATCTGAATCATTATAACCAATCATTTCTCCCTTTCCATTTTCCTGTCTAACATCAACTGATTAGGATTGGCAGCATATTCTGTTTGTTAACTTAAGCACCATTCTTCTGGAAGATACCATTTAACTTTATTTTTTATTGTGGTAAAATATAAATAACATAAAATTTACCTTTTTAACCATTTTTTAAGTTTGCAATTCACTGGCATTAAGTACATTCACACTGTTGTGCAACCGTCACCACTATTTCTAGAACTTTCTCAATATCCCAAACAGAAGCTCCATACCCATTAAACAGTGAGTCCCATTTCCCCTTTCCAAGGCTCTGATAACCACCATTCTACTTTCTATCTCTGTGAATTTGCCTACTCTAACTAACTCACATGCGTGGAATCATACCGTGTTTGTCTTTTGTGACTGGTTTATTTCACTTAGCATGATGTCCTCGAAGTTCACCCATGTCATGGCATGTTTTAACATGTTCTTCCCTTTTTAAGGCTGACTAACATTCCAATATATGTACATACCAAATTTCACTTATCTATGAATTTAATTAATTTAGTTTTATTAATTTAATTTATCTATTAATCTGTTGATGTACACTAGAATTGCTTCCATCCATTGGCTATTGTTAAATAATGCTCTTCTGAACATGGCTGCACAAATATTTGTTCAAATTCTTGCTTTCAGTTCTTTTAGGTATATACCCAGAAGTGGAATTGCTGGATCATATGATAATTTTAAGTTTTATTTTTTGAGAAATGGCCATATCATTTTCCACAGTAGCTATAGCATTCCCACAAATAATGCACGAAGATTCCAATTTCTCCATCCTCGCTGACACATATTTTCTATTTTTTTAATAATAGTCATTCTAATGGATGTAAAATGGTATTTCATTGTGATTTTGATTTGCATTTCTCTAATGATTAGTGATGTTAAGCATTTTTTTATGTGCTTATTGGCCATTTGCATATCTTAATTGGAGAAATGTCTAGTTAGGTCCTTTGCCCATCTTTAAATCAGGATGTTTGTTTTGTTGTAGGAGTTATTTATATATTCTGGGTGTTAATCTCTTATTATTCATATGATTTGCAGATATTTTCTCCTGTTCTGAGGATGGCCTTTCCACTCTATTGATAGTGTCCTTTGATGCAAAAAAAAAATAAGTCATTAATTTTAGTGGAGTCCAATTTATGTATTTTTTTTCTGGAAGATATCTTTTAATATTGGCTTTGCATGGCTGAAACTTTTGGAGAGCAGAACTCAGATTAGATGTGGTTGTGGTGGATTTTTCTTTTCTATTTTTCTTTTCTTTTCTATTCCATTTATAGAAGAGCAAAAAGAACAAAGACTTAGGTTTCATAACTTCCAAAACTGCACTAACTGATTTATGTACTTTGAATGATTCCATCATATGCCCGGCATTGAAATTTTTCCTCTTGGCAATTTCCTCTTCCTTTTATCGGATCCTCTAGTGTCCTGCTGGGAGGCACCAAAAGAGATCCAGATGAAAGATCTTTTTCACTTGCAGGTGACAGTAACCTAACTCGAATTGTCTCAAGCAAAGAACAAATTTTAAATGCAGGAAAAAAGTAAATTCTTCTCAGAATTCATTAGCTCAGATAACTGAAAAGACCAGGGAGAGGTATTCCGGCTCCAGGTTCTCAAACAATGCCACAGCTCTGCTCTTGTCTGGGTTGGCTCCATTTTCAAGTAGTACTTCTCTTTAGGATGACAAAATGATGTCCACTGGCTCTTGATTACTTCTTACCCTCTTAGCAGCTCCAGGCAAAAGATAGATTCTCTTTTCCTTATCATTCCAAGAAAAGTGTCTGTATGATGTTTTGTATTAAAATTGACTATATCGTTAGCCCAATAGCTGATAAAACATCAGTTTATAAACTGAAGTGCTTTCCTTGTTGGGCAGACATGTTCTCTGATGACCAACTGTAATCAATATTGACATTTATGATACTGCGCACTTATTTCTTCCCATAATTAAGTTGCTTCAACTGATAGGCAGAGGAACTACTCAAGTTGATGAACGCCATTCGGGGGTTGCATAAAGCTCCCCCTGCTCACAAGATGCAAGGGACCAGTGGGCTGAGAGTAGTGGAAAGAAAAAGCCATAGAAATATCTCGTTCATAGAACCAACATTTAGGTGCAGATCACTGACTCATGCAATATTTCGAAATAAATAGAATCAGTTTCACTAATCACCAAATTCTTCCTGTTTTGTAAAAATATGAACACCAGCCAGACTGAAGAATTGGGTAGGAATGAGCATATGTGCCTACAATGGAAGGAGAAAAGCAGTGATTATAAGAAAAACATCTATCCTTGTATTTTCTGACATCCATCCAAACAAACAGAGGAAAGCGAAGATAGAACACCATATTTTGGCCTATAAAATATCAGGAAGAGAAATAAAAATAGCCTGAGGCATATGAACCAATGATCCAGGCTCTGACAGAACTGTTACTTCTTTGAAGCACAATTATGAGGCTCCTTGACAGAGATCTGAAAGTTGAAGGCTTTTCTGTTTGCTCCTAAAAATGCCAGGCTCAGATCTGACTCCTGTACCACCACATTACTTTCCACTTGTTCTCCGGGCAGTCAATTGAAAATACAGCATACTTCTGCCTTGAGACCATTGCACTTGCAGTCCCGCCCCTCAGAATGCTCCTTCCCCGAGAGCTGAAGTCCTCCACTTCACTCGCTCTCTGCTAAGTTGTCAGCTCCTTGTAGGGGCTTTGCCAGTCATCTACCCGAAACAGCCTGCTCCCACCCCATCCTGTTCTATCTACCTTCTTTCATAACACTCATCCCTAGCTGACGTTTTACACATCACCTTGTTTTTATCAGTTTTCCCCACTGGAATGTAAGTACTATGAGGGCAAAGATGTTGCTTTGTTCACTCTCGTAGAACACAGCCTGGGACAGTAAACTGCTTGATAAATAGTGTAGACTGAACAGATCTCAATTTTTTTCACACATTGTCACACACAAACATAGCATTGTTCCCATGCAGGGAACACTTCCACAGGGGGTAAACAGATCACAGAAAATCTTAGAATTAATTTTCTGTCCAGTAAACCAAACGTTGCCATTTTGTTTTAGATGGAAATGGGGTGTGGAATTCTGAAGCACTTTATAAGCATGTCAATGATATAATAAAATCATCCACTTGAAGATTCCAAAGCTCTTTTTTATTTATTTATTTATTTTTAGAGATGGGGTCTTGCTATGTTGCCCAGGCTGGGCTCCAGCGATCCTCCTCCACCTCAGAGTAGCTGTGACTACAGGCACTTGCCACTGTACCCAGCCCCAAAGGTCATATAAGGGAAAATATCTATATCTTACAAGACAACATAGCAAATCAAATTTAAAACTTTAAAACTATATCTTGAGAAAAAACCTTGATTTCTTTTTCTAGACTTTTACTCTATAGGTAATGTCATACATCAGTTTTCTTTTTATTCTTTATATCTCAATTTAAATGTAACTTCCCTCTTAAGAGCTTCCCCACTGCCCCCTCAAATTGGGATTATATGCCTCTCCCTATGTGCCCCATGGGCCTCCAAACTGACCCTGCCAAAGCTTTAACACCTGTACTTTAATTGCCTGTTTAGTTATCTATATCCCTGGCCCCATCCCTCACCCCCACCCTACCCCATCCCTTAACACCCACCCCCAGCATTTTACAGGGCTCTCCCCTTATTGGTGGTTTTGCTTTCTACGGTTTCAGTTACCCACAGTCAACTTTGGTCAGAAAAAATGGGTAAGTATAATACAATAAGATATTTTGAGAGAGAGAGAGAGAGACCACATTCATATAACTTTTATTATGGTATATTGTTATACTTGTTCTATTTTATTAGTAGTTATTGTTGTTAATCTCTTACCATACTTAATTTATAAATTTAACTTTATCCTGTATGTATACACAGAAATAAACATAGTATATACAGGGCTTGGCACTATCTTGGAATATATCCCTTGCAGATATGGGGAGACGACTGTACAAGCTTCAGGAGAAATGAGCCCGTATCTACCTTATTGACCATTTTACACCCAGCACCTACCACAGTGTCCAGCACATAAGGCATGAATAAATGTTTATTAAATCAATTAATAAGTTCTATTTATGAACAAGCACACACAAACCACTGTTTCAAACTGAAATTTTGCAATGCATAGATTTTTGACAAACAATAAAAATGATGCTGTGACTTTTTAGGCACGACTGCATTCTGGGTGCCTGTACGTTGGGAATCGTGACTCTTCAGTTCTAGAAAACCATCACAGCTCCCTTGCCTTCTTCTTTATTGCACGTTTGCCCATGGGTAACTTTTTTAAATGGAGTACTACACTAGTGAACGCACATGCCAAAACTAAATTTGCAATGCAGATAAGGGAGATAGGAACATTGCTGAGGCCCTCGATGACTCACATTTCATACTCAGGGAGAGAGAGAAATGAAAAGAAACTGAAGAAGCTTGAAGAAGTCATGAATTCACGGTTCAAAGGCACTACAATAATTGTGATCACCACTACTACAAATACCAGCAAGTCACTCACTGCACACGTGGCTTTGGCAAGGTAGGTTTCAGGTTAGATACAATTTCCACCTTTATGATCCTTCCCCCTTTCTTTGCCATTCAGGGAAGCGTATCAAAGGCAAGTGAACACGAATTGCACTATTATAGGAGGAACTCCGAGTCTTCATCAATTTATACAGAAATAGAAATCATTCACAAATGGTATTTCTATTATGAGTAGCAACAAACCATTTGCGCTGAACCTCACAGTCGGTCCCAACATCAACCACGACGTGAGAGGTTCAGGTCTAGTGCTGTGGCTCTCTACATTTTTCGATTGGGGACAACTCAGGCAGGCACTGCATCCTGTGGTCCATATATTCCACCCAATTCTACTTTCCAATTTAAAAAAACCCTCAATAATAACAAGGATTTCAAAAGAAAAATTTTGAAAATATTACTTAAATCAAGAATAGCTAAGAGGCCAAGGTGGGAGGATCACTTGAGCTCAGGAGTTTGAGACCAGCCTGAGCAAAAGTGAGACCCCATCTTTAAAAAGAAAAAAAAAAAAGAATAGTAGTAATTGAAAAGAATGACCAACTCAAAAAAAAAATCTGTGATGTACTGATAACAAAGATACTTTTCAACTATGGTGTCAAGCTCAACTATCTCTGTGTGTGCACATACAGTGGGAGTTTTCTAATGTTAAGTATTGCATGTCAGAAAGCTATCTTAGTAGAATTCTCAACAAACTTTAGAATTCTCTAGTGGAATACTCAACAAGCTCAACAAAAATATGTATACCTAATTTTAGAACCTTTAGTAAACTAACTTATTTACTAGTAAGTAGGCCATTGCAGTAAGGAGCTCTAGACTAAAAGGGACTGCATTTTTTAACTTATTCATTTAATGCCCATCACACGGATCCTTTCAACCTTAAGTGAACCATAGAGTAAACCTTGAGAAACATTGCAGTAAAACAATTACCTAATCATTCATTTTAGCTGCTAGTGTGCCCGATTCAGCTGCTTATGAAAAGGATATAAAAATGTGAACAGACCCCTGAGGAGTTTACAGTCTAGTAGGTACCTGATAAATGTTTAGAGAGGTCAAATT
This sequence comes from Avahi laniger, assembly GCA_963575035.1. Lineage (NCBI taxonomy): Eukaryota > Metazoa > Chordata > Mammalia > Primates > Indriidae > Avahi > Avahi laniger. Next base: position 34,841 of record CAUYSK010045076.1, on the reverse strand, counting down.
TTAGAGATCAAAGCAACATACATGACTAGTATTGTTGGAAAAAATGAAAACACTCTTGTGCAGTGTTGAGAATAAATGCAATCCTTCCAAAACTGTGGTCTCAGGATTAGTTTTCCTTTATCTAATGCCCAGTGACCTTTATCAGCAAGGCACCCATTAGCACATACAAGATAAATTGCAGCGAAAATAGTCTGTGGTAATAAAACTGGAGCAAGGTCTGGGTTTCCGGTTTATCTGGCTACAAGTGTGGATAGGCATGAATTATAATTCTATAATATGCTCAAAGCTCAGGAATATGTGCATCGGTTAACAAGTCAAAGCAGCTGTAAAACACTGCTCTATGAGAATTGATTCAGCCTTTTAAATCTTTTACACCTTTTACAAAATAGTTGCAGTGGAAGAAAATCAGATACAGTGAATAATTCACAACATGTGTGTTCTTGTGTGGGCGAGAGTTAGGTGGTGTTTGCTTTTGCGGGGTAAAATCTGCAGCTGTAACATAGACTTCTTTGTAGACAGAAAAACTGAGGATTCTAAACCAGCAGGGCTGATGTGAATCTACTGGTTGCCTAGTCTAGCTACTGAAAGATTCAATGGGTTGTGATAGGTTTTCTCATACCTCTTTTTTTTTTGTCATTGCTTTTCTTTTTGTTTTCTCTGAGAACTGCTCAACCTGTGCACTTGACTTTGATACCTATGACTTCGTCTATTTTCAGAGAGCCTGTAGGGTTGGGGAACCAGAGAATGAGGGTGGGACCAGATGAATCAGTATATTAATCATGTTTTTTTTTATTTTCTGTATCTTTTGATGTTTCAACATTTGTGGGACCTTACAGACCTGGGGAGAGACTATAATAGCTATAGTAATTTCTAAAGATGGTAACTTGCCTGCAAGCATGCCTTTCATATGCAAACCAACCAATCTCAAGCCCATATCCCACAACCATCTCCTTATCTAATTCTGACACACCAAGCTAATATTTCCCCTGCCCTGAATCATCCCAGAGCAGGTATCAGGCAAGCAGAGACCATCCCTTTAGCCAAAATCCCCGTAAAATTATTCTAACTACCCAATCCTAAACTGTTTGCTCTGCCCCGCCTTCTCTTTCCTGCAGAAACAAGGCTGTAGCCTAAGCTTCCCCCTCGCTCCTTTTTGCCTGCTAGCTGAACCGGGTGCTTGCCACGCGTCCCTGCATGTGTGGTGTTCCTCCTCTTCTTGGGAAATATAAGCAATAGTTCGTCTCTCAATAGCATTGGCCTCTCTGTATCCCCACTCAGTCAGCTCCATAAACTAAATTCCCACAGGTACAAAGGAGACATTGGGTTTTTACAGCCACTTTTAGAGACCCGGTAGTTTGGCTTCAAATCTGGCTCAGAGACAATCTACTTTCACAAAAGCACCATCAGTGACTGTAACACCTCGCTCAGGATGGGAACCAGGCATTCTCTCCACGTCTCTTCCTATTTCCCATGTGACATGATGATGAATGGGGAAGCATACTCCTGTGTTGACTTTCTATAGCAACACCGAAGCCCAGAAAACGTGTGTGACCTACTGAAGAAAGTAGCAATGCAGATCTGTAGAGAAAGTGGAAAAGTAGAGCCCTGCTCTTCCGGAAGAGCCACCAGAATCACAACACGGATGATGATAATAGCATTTATTTACTGAGTGCTTGGCTCTGTGCTCAGGGTTTTACATGTATCATTTCACTGAACCCTCACCACAAGGCTATAAGGTAAGTACTATTATTATCCCACTTTAGAGATGAGAATTTAAAGGTGAAAGACACTGATCTAAGGTCACATCTCTGGCAACTGGTGTCCTGGGACTTGACACAGCCAGTCTAAATCCACAGCCCATCTGTCAAAGCTCGGGGAGGCTACTTCTCCCCCCCAATGCAGAATTCAAGAGTACAGTTCCCTCTGTGAATGAAATATCAGTCTGAAAACCTCAACCCCAGTTGGCATCTCCAGTTGGCTGGTGGATGGTACCATGTTGCCTTCCAAACAAAACATATTTTTGGTAAGTTTTCAGAAGCAGGACCGGCTCCAGGCAACATTGTGAAATAGGCAAACCTCTTGGTTTCTGGTAGTTGCTTTTCCTGGAATTCAGTGCCCTCATTATCTCTACAGATGGCCCCGGTCACTCTACCCCCAACATTGTCCTCTGCGGTCTGTGCCTTACATCCCAAATTATTTCTCTGTATTACCGAACCCATTAGAATTCTCATTCTCTTATTTTTTTATAGACCCATTAAGGGCTCTAGATTCAAATAGACCTGGTTTCTAATTCCAGTTGTACAGCTTTTAACTACATGACCTTGAGCCCCAATTTCACCATCTGTGAGACTGCCGTAACAACACTGACTTTCTCCATTTTTTATAAGAATAAAAATGACATATCTTATGTGCCAAGATCAATTCTTAACACATAATTGGTGGTCTATAATGATCGTTCATCCATGAGTATTTCCCCAGTTTTCATATGTGCTGTTTATATGTAGAGTAATAACACTGGCTTCCAGAGCCACAAAAGAGTCAGCCTTCTTACCGATAGACATATTTCACAAATATGTTTTGCCAAATCAGCCATGAAAGCAAGCACTGGCCTAGCACATTGGCTGGGAATTCAAAAGACACACAAGGAAGTTCTGTTAAAACTAAACAGTAGAATAAATTAAGCAATTGATCTAATAAAAGAATGTAAGAGAATGCAGTCTATAATTTTGCCAAATGTTTGAAGCTCTCATATCATAAAATGCTAGAAAGAGAATTTTTAAATAAGTTCAGTAGGGAAAAAGCACTAAGTAAACCATCATAAGACAGATGTCATCTCCGCTGTGCCACTTATTAGCCACATGACTGACCTTGGATAGGTCACTTGACCTCTACGAATGTCAATTTCCTCCTCTGTGAAATGAGAGTATTGGACCAGACTACCCGAGAGATCTTCCAGTTGTACTATTCTGTGAGTCAATGACTGTGCCATTATCCCTCCCCTTGCTCTCCGGAGATGTTGTTGCCACAATAATTAGTGTTGCCCCCGAGTAACATCACGTAGCAGAGTCCAGTCATGCACAGAAATTCCAGGCACTGTGACTGTGAATTCTAATCCCTCTTTGGTCATGCCATCATTGAATGACCTTGGGCAGGGCACCTAATTTCAGTTAACTGCCTCAGATGCCTCACCAGACAAAAACCTCCAGGGATTTACTAGATAAATTTCCAACTCCTTACTCTCTACAAGCTGCCCTCCAAATGCCTTTACAACGGTTAACTTGGGACCACCCATGACAAATCATGAAACTAAGCTTTTTCCCTGAATAATTCTCAATTGTAGTGTGTTTTCACCTCAAACACAGAAGCCCTCTTTTCTTCCTATTCAAATCACAACCATATATCAAGGGAGGTCAAACACAAGGGAAAACTTAAAAGGCTAAAACATGTGTCAAATCTGTGGCAAATTCAAGGCTAGGAAGGAGGACTGATAAACATTTTATAATAGAGCCCTCATGATTTCATTAGGTGGAAACAAAGAGTAGAAACCAAGGAGAACCAATGCAAACTTGCAGCAAGTATTTTTGAGCAGGGCTTGGCACTATAATCCCTGACCTAAATTGAATAGAAAAGAAGTTCAATTAATAATAATAAATAATAATAATAGCTGCCATTTATTGTGCAAATATTATGTGTTAGGCATTATGCTAACAGCTTTACGTGCTATATCCATTAGAAAGCTGTCAGCTGCAAGTTAGAGTACCTAACTGAAAATAGCTTAAACAGTAGGGGTTTCCTATCTCATGTAATAATTGGTGGAGGAGTGGCTGGTCCCAGGGTTGGTTGATTGAGAAGCATAACATGCTACATCATGGATGATCTATCCTCCAACTCTGATATTCTCAGTGTGTGGGCAACATCTCCCCTTGTGGTTGCACAATAGCTGCAGTGATTCCAGGTGCCACACAACTATTTCAATATCTAGCAAAGCACGCCTCCCAAATGTCTCTTTCTATTGGTTAAGAAATCTTCATCCAAGGTTCCCTAAAAATTTCCCCTCACAGTTTGGGATTAAATCACATACCCATACCTAAACCAATCAATGACGAGAGAACAAGACTGTCATTATCATGTTAGATCAATCATGATTCACCCCTGGTTCACCCTCCTTGAACACATGCAGTGGTGACCACCTCACTCAAACAAACTGAACTCTACTGGGCAAAGGACAGAAGGATGGGCTGGGAAATGGCAATTGGACAGGAAACCAACAGTATCAGCTACACATGTATTATTACTTTAAGAAATATCCTCTGAGGAATTATTATCTTCATTTTGTAGATGAGAAAACTAAAGCTCAGAGAATTCAAGTAAATTACCCGTGGTCACACAGCTAGAAGTTGGGAAGTTCTGTATTCTTAACCACCATATTGATGGTTCTGAAATTTCAGTGTGTGTAAGAAACATTAGAGAATTCAGTAAAAAAATGTAGATTCTCAGACTCCACCACCATAAATTCTGATTCGATAGTCTAGAATAGGAGCCCTCATTCTTCATTGTTCACAAATAATTTTAGTTAATTCTGATACAGGTAGTCTTTGAACCACATTTTGAAAAAGAAAATTGGATTGGCTATGGACAGAAGTCTGATTTAAAACAAAACAAAAACCCTGGATCTCCTGGAATTCTAGACCCACTGTCTACAAAAGCCATCCACCTTACACAGAAACATCTCGTCACATTCCCTCTATAGTCTGCACAGGTCAACCCCCATCTGGTGTCTGGATCTTGCTCCCTAATTTAAGGTTATAGATAAAACTTTCAGATGAGGGGAATGAAATTCAAGAGGAAAACAATAGGTCTTCTAAATAACCACGGAAGAATTTGGGAAGATTTAGTGTTGAGGACAGTCAACTTTTGGAGGTAGGGGAGGAAAGAATCTGTTATTGCCCTTCAAATATTGACGAGGCTGTTACATGTAAAGGATGCTCAGAGGTAGGATCAGTGATCAGAAATTATGAGGGGGCTCATTTTGTTCTATTATAAGGGAAAACAGAATAATCATTAACATTGTACAATGATGGTACAGTCTCTACCTGACAAAGCATTCGGAACGTACCCCAGCAGAGGCTGGCAGACCCTGTGTCATTATAGAAAGGAGCCCTCAATTGAAAGGAAATCTTATGCAAATGACTCCTAAGATATGATGTGATCCTCCAACCACATCTTCTGCAAACTGACTTGTGTTCACTCTTTACTATGGTCATTTCTGCTGAACACCTTGGAGTGCTATTTAATTTCTAATTCATATATGTCCTATTTTCCCAAATTGATGGAACATGTCTGACTCTACTTTGTGTCTTCATGATATGTAACTCAAAAGCATGCTCATCATAAGTACTTAATATATAGTTGGCAAGTGAAAAAGAATGGCCCACAATGGTGGATAAGCACATCTCGATGATAACTTGTACCAGGTGGTTAGAAGATAACTTGTAGTACTTCTTCCCTGCTTACTGTCATTGTTCTTTCTCTGGGCACTGGGCACAGTGACTAGATTTGCAATAGGTACCCTCCTCTCAGGCCATCATTAACTGGGCCAGAAATTAACATCTGATTCAACCTGGAATACAAGACTGACACGAAGATATTAAGACACTCTCTTAAGGTGGCTGTACCTGTAACATGCTAAGAAGTGTGGTCTACTGAAAAAGAATGAAGCAGGTGAGAGACAAAGAGTGAGTTCTCTGGCTTACACTTCCTGAATCCCAGTTCCTTCGTGAGGCTCACGTGTAAATGTGCCCTTGGTCTCTGTGATAAACCCCTCTGTCTTTATAAATTTCTTCCCCTCTCTCCCTTCCTTCCTTCCTTTCTTCTTTTAGATTTTTACTGAAGTTGGCTTTAGTTGGATTCAGTTCATTTAATCAGAATCTTGAATTCAAATTAATTTGTCTCTGGATTTGTTGCTAAGGCTACTGATGAAAATACCTTATGCTCTTATAACTCCAAGAAAAACCAGGCTTTGGGAAATGTCAGGTGAATCTAGAGCACCTAGACCTCTGCCTGTTGCCAGATATTTTGGAGAGTTTGAGATTAGAGCTACTACAGTTGATTTTCTTACCATCCCAAACCCTGATGTGCAAAAGCATCAATACTCCTTCAAAGGCTTCACCATCAGATGACCGCAGGTCTCCTTATAAACAAGATTCTCTCTCCCCGGAAGAAACTTTGAGACAGGAACCAATCTCTAGTGCAATGAGGCAACAGCAGCCCAAATAACAGATGGGAATATTTGTGGGTATCTACAACACCCTTATGCCACAAAAAATTTTCCCACACAACGTTTTGGGTTTGCATAAGGCAAAGTCCCTATAAGGTACCAATAGTCTCTCAAAATCACTTTATCCATGAGTAATCGCATAAACCTTTGTACTTCAAAGTTTTGTAGCAAAACTGTTGCCCAATATGCATGTGTTTTCCTCACTTTGTACTCCATGGCTGTTAAGCAGTGGTCTGTCACTTTGGCACACTTACTGAAAAACAGTGTCCGAACAAATCCCAGTGACACTTTTCCAAAACGTCCATTTCAGTCTTGGATAGAAGGGCCTCGCCGGCTGCAGGTGAGGGGTAGGTAGAGATGGCAGTTGGGGAGTAGGCAGGGAAATCCTGACAATTTCGCGTTTTTCTCTCCTCTCATGTCGGCTAAAGATGGTAGATCATTAGCTTATGTGAGATAAGAACTGGTCCCGCCCCCTTTAGTTCTCATTCCTTAGAGTCCTGAGGATCTTACTTTGTCTAGGACACACGGAGCCCCTCCCACAGTCCTTGTCATCCCTTTTACTGCGTTTCGATCCTTTTCTTTTTCCCCAGGCACAACTACCACCTGTGCTGTCTTCTCAGTCCCCTTAGGAAGGAATCACGTTTCAAGGACTCTCACATCGTAGAATGAAATCTCTCTGACTCATTGTGCGGTTGAAGATGCAAACCCCTAAATTCTCTTAATTAAAAAAGTGGAACCAGGAAAGCCACTTATTGCTCCAAATATGAACAAAAGTGTTATTTGGGAAAAGTACTTCCTCAGATGTGCAACCAATTCCGTATCCATGAGCAGTGATGAGGAATGACTTTAACAACCAATGCTCTCTGAGACTAGGACTGTCATCAGAAGAGACACTGGTAACTTTCCCTTTACCCCCAACTTTCTTAGGTAACTATTTTTATGAGTTTGTAGATTACCCTTGATATATTTGTGTTTGCAAATATAATCAAATATTTCTCTTTTTATTATTGTTACATATTTTGGTATTGAGGGAGGTTTATATTTTTATTATAGTGGTTACTTTTTTATTAATACCTTATTTTTTTAGTAGTCATAATTGCCTTTTTTCTTACAGAGCCTTCTATGATTGGTTTTGGCCTTTAAATGGTATCTTCTGACCCCTGTTTATTACCTACATGCCAATCAAAGGTCTTATTTTACTTACTCTTTTCCTTTTCTCTTCTCCAGTGTTTCCAGTTGTGTTATTTCTAATTTATCAGAGTGTTTATTTATATACTATTCTTTCACCTTTCTTCCCATCTTTGTTTAAGTTTTAGACCTTCAATTAAATATAATCAGTGCTCACCATCAGGGCTTTTGCTGAAATTCCCAGTCATTTCCTGGTGGGATACATTCATTGTCTACTGGATTTCTCAGGATTGGATCTTGATTACACATATTCTGACTTTTTGCATGTTTACAACTACTCGCCTATAGCCTTGATATTTAAAGGGCAGTTGGGCTAGATAACACAGCCTTGTTTTTAAAAGTGGGAATGGAAACCACTTAAGTAATCAACAATCGAGGATTGATATATAAATAAATTACGTTCAGTTAAATAAAGGAACCTTGGTCCATACAGCGATTATACATGCTACAACCACTGTGGCAAAATAGAAAATGATAATATAAACCCACAATGGCCAAATCTGTGTTTATAAAGTATAAGGATGCCAAGTGAGTGTGCACATGTACTTAGCAAAAAGTGGGTGGATATACATGAAAAAGTTAACAGTGATTTTCTCTGGTCAATAGAATTATTGATGATCTTTACCTCCTTTGTGTTTTTCTGTATTTTCAAATCGTAGCACTCGTGGGATTGGAGGGAATACAATTTTTTTTTTTTAAAATAGCAAGTCAAAGATTTAAAGTTTTCAAGTTCATTTTTAACATGAACTCGGTTTTAGTCAATACCACAAGACAGGGCATACCAAGGAAAGAGCAGCATGGCCTAATTAGGAAGCTCAGGACAGCAGAAGCTGGTCTCAGTGCCCTGCAGGAGCTGATGATTCAATCAATGTTTGCTGGTGATGGAGAAAACGAAAACGGGCCAGTTCCAGGGAAAGTCCTTTTGGACAGTGGAGTTAACTCTCTCGAGTCAAGCTCCTGCCTCTGGGATTGTACTGAAGACTAAACGAAGTAGTGTGTATGTGAAACAACCCTGTCACTTCTTCATCCAGTTATTAGCACCTTGTTCTCAAAACTGATAGGACTGTGCTCAGTTTTACTTATTCTGAAAAATATAAAAACAATATGGATGACGGCCAGTAAAAAGAACCTGAAGCTGCCTCTGAGAGTGTTACAGGAAACCATGAAGGGGAGAAGAGAAAGAAAAAGAGGACAGACAGGGGAGGGAGGGAGGGAGAAAGAGAGAGACAGGGAGGGCAAGACAGAAAGAGTGCAGAACCTGTAATACTTAGGGCTTCCTCTTGCATACAAGCAAAGTGGAGGGAATTTGTGCCTCTTTATCTTAACTGTGCTGTTGCTATAATAAAACGAATTCAGTGTAGTACAGTATGTACTATAAACCCGCTTCTTTAGGTAATTATTACCAGCTAGTGAGCTAATCACTACAACTCCAACAGCTGTTCCCCACCGCCCCATGTGGCTGACCGCAGAGCAACTGAATCAGAATTTGAGTGGGAAATGTCAGGCCTAGAAATTTTTAAGAACATTTCTTCAGGTGGTTATGATGAGCCGCCTGATCTAAGAACTGCTGGCCTGTGTGTACAGCCACCATCTGTCCCACCTGCTGGGACAGCCACAGAGCAATGATTACTAGCACCCTCTTCTCTTACAAAACTCTCTCCGCAGGGATGTACATTACTTTCTTACCTACACCTCACCCCGGCTGCTGGCATTGTCAGCGAAGGTGGTGGCCACTTAATTCACTCCCATAGGGATAGCCTCGCACCATTACTTCCATTTCACAACTAAACACGACTTAGAGAGAAACTACCCCTTGAAATTAAATCCACATTAAAGTGTAGAACAATAGTCAGATTCTCCCTGAGTCAGAATCTACGAGTGGAGAAGACAAAGGCGTACCTTCAAGTGAGGGAAAGAGAATGGGAAGCCCAAGGGATCTCAAAGTCAACTGCTTCTGCTGCGACACTGTTTGGCCCACGTCAGTTGAGAGAGCCAGAAACAAACATGGGTTTGGTTGTACCTGCAGGTGATGTAAGAACTTTTGCTTGTTTCTTCTTGACCTCTTTCTGGTCGCCAGTTTCTAGAAGAATCATTTGGCAGTGATACAATACTGCACTTCGACTGCTGCGAAACCAATCAATATTCCCCATCCAGTTAATGTGTCACCAAATATTGAGTGTTACCTTATTCTAGTTTAATCCTGATCTGTTCCTTATAAAATAAGGTCATGCAAAGATAATGATAAGAACTTGAGTACTCTCAGAAGTATTCACGTTATAAAAATATAAGAGAAAATATTTCACGTCACAATGCTCAGTACACTTCAATACTCCCCCTTTTTATCTGGCATTACAATTTGGGGGTACCCACCTTCCTGCAGCACCAGACACCTCACCTTCCTCCTACAATCTGGACATTTGCACTTTCCTGTCTTTGCTGACCCTATTTCCATATCCTATATAGGGAGCCTTTTGCATAGAAAGGATTTTCAGTTAGTTGACTTTTTTTTAATAGGATATCACGGCGACCAGATTCAGTTAGTTTACTTTGAATAGTCAAGTTGCCGAAGTTACAAATTTTAAAACCTAGTTTCCATTACTTTCAGTCCAAACTATAACTCCATTAACAAAACTAGTAAAATAAAAAAATCACATTCAAATTTTCTCTGACAAGATTCTAGAAATTCTAGTTGCCAGATTAAACTACTTAAATAATCAATCTCATTTACAAATTTAATCAATTAAATAGTCTTAATTTTAAACTGCATTTATAAATCTAATACATCCAGATTTATTCTTATGTACTTCAAATGCTTGACAGGACAAATTTCCAACCCTAACAAGTAAAATTTTCATTAGCACTTAAAGATTTCTTGCTGTAACTCTAATCAAATACACTTAAAAATATAAATTAAATTCTCTTAAATATTCCCGTTCTATTTACAAACTAAACATCTCTATTCCCTTTAAACTTAAAATCTCAAGAATATAATAAGTTAAACATTTTATATTGACATCACAAAGACAATTTTTTAGGGTCAGAAAATACTAGATTCTCTTGAAATAGCAAACATTCTGGCTCTTTTTAAAGCAGCTTAATTCGGGCAGATGGAATTCAGCAACTCCTATTCTAGGCTAGATTCAGCTAATCTCTTCACTGCCTGATTGAATTCTTCATTCTTTTCATATTCCTTTTGTCCAGCTCAAGCTACAAAAGCCCCTATCTGTCTAAAAACCATCAGTCCTTCTTTGGTCTAAAATTTAACCAAATCACAGTTATTCCTTCAAGTTGATGTGCTAAAGCCTGAAAATCCTTTTGACATGCACATATACTAACTTGGATGGAAACCACATCACTGTTACTACAATTCTCACAACGCCACCATTGCCACAACACATTGGTTTCATTGACTCAAGAAGAGGTGTGATGAGGTAACAGGCTATTATGAAATGAGTTTCAGTGTCTTTTAAAAACATTTTTTGTTGATATTTGTTTAGAACGCCCTGTGGAAAGAACACAGGCCTTTTTGTAAGCAGTTTTTGAAAGGCTCGTCTCCAAGGCAGTTACAAACTCAAGACATTGCTAGGAGAAATTCTGTTATATGAAGACGGGAAGAGCTGGAAGGGATTTGATGGTCATTCAGTCCAACGTCATGCTCTACAAAGAAGAAAAGGGAGCTCCAAAGAGCAGGGGCAGAGGAGGGGTAAACTCCTTCACTTCTTCTACGTTCCAGTTAAACTTCAATTAAGATGCACAGAGTGGCACTGAATGCTTTTGTACTCTCTTTCCAGTTCAGACACTTTGCAAACATGACCCTGCTCCTCAAGCTCACCCCTCCCTCCCCTGGCTCTGCATTCTTAGTAGGACCACTTGGCCTTCTGCTCCATTGAGTCTGTGGCAGGAATCAGACATTCACTACTCAGACTTCTAACCCAGCCTCACAGGAATCTAAATACCTTGCAGACTGAAGCCAAATTTCAGGAGACCGAAGGATAAAGTGGAGACGAGTAAGTAGAGACTGTCTTTCCAGAGAATTGGAGGAGGAGTAAGGTTGGCCAGAAGCTGGGTTAGGGGTGCAGGTCCAGGGGAGGATGGAGAATGAAGGGAGTCGAGCATGTCCATGGGACAGAGGGGAAGGGTGCAAACACGGGGCAGAGAGGGAATGAGTGGCAGGGAAGGACCCTGAGGAGAGGGAGCAGGGATGCAGGGCACAGGCCGAAGGATTGATTCTGAAGGAAGGAGAGATGCTTCATTCCCCAGGACAGGAGGAAAGAAAGGTGAGGATGGGCATAAATACTGCTGAGGACGTGAATGAGCAAACAGTCCCAGGGATGCTGAAGACAGAGGCTAAGCCAGGAGGGGATGTAGATCGGGTGGACATGGAAGAATCTAGTATCTGGACGCCTCCACGAGCTAGCTGATGTGGTAATAGGGGTGAGGGAATGAACAAGCCGGAAGGAGACAGGAGTTTGAGATTTGGGGAAGGGGCAATCCTGGTGATGACGCAGCAGGATAGGGCTGTTGAAATCCCAGCACGGCAAAGGAGAGGCCAGGCGAAGCACGCTGGGCTGAAACTGAAGGTCTGGGGAGCCAGTGGGTCAGGAGGATCACCCTCCCGGACACCGGAGTCACCCAGCTGACAGCTGGCAGCACCTGGGAGAGAGAAAGGTCATGAGCCTGTTGCCAAATCTTATGTGAATGTCAGAGGCCGGTGGGCAGATTGAAACATGATAGGGATGGTAGAGGGTGAGGCGTGATCCTTAAAGCTGAAGGGAATTTTACATGGGAGGGCAGGGTGGGGAATAACAGCCTGGCAACAGCCTTGCTGAGCCAGAGAGATATTAACTCCTGACTCCCAGCCCCAAGGGACAGCAGATAGGTGAGAATGATCCCATCCATTTGAGAAGGATAAAACGGAAGCAGGAACCTTTGAGAAGACTACGGTTTCATTTGATGGCAGACAACAGAAGAAACATTTAGGAGAAATGTTAAGGATATAAGATTAGAGTTCCAGAGGGCACAGTTGAAAGGTGCGGAAGGGAGGGAGGCAGAGAGGGAGACGAAAAGCATCCTGGGATAATGCCATGTAATAGGATAAAGACTAAAAAAGTCTTTATCGAAGGCAACCACTTGGAAGAGAGTGACAAGAGGCAGAGAGACCTCTGGCCTCAACCAACTAGCTGTGTGACCTCAGGCAACTTACTTGCCTTCTCTGTGCCTCAGTTTCCTCATTATAAAATGAGAATAATACTAGCACTTACCTCATGAGGTGGTTGTTGCTGCAAGGATTAAATGTTTTAATACATGTGGATTAAAAAAAAATACATGTGCATTCCTTAGGAAAATGATCAACATATAGTCAATTCTGAAGAAGCATTAACTTTAAGAGGGAAAAAGAGATTCCTTCTCCACACTTTCCCTCAAGTGACAGACATCCAATTATTTCAAGCCCTGAAGAACACATCTTCGCTTCCTGTCACTATACACAGCAAAAACTCAACATGCCAAAAAAAAAAAAAAAAAAAATCTATCAGAGTGTCACTGATTCAATTTCTTGCAAACATATCCTATGGTGATTACCCATTATCTGTTCCTGGAAAAGAAGGTCAGACAGATGAAAAAGTTGGTTGAAGACAGTGTGAATGAATAGTCAATAGAGTCATCTAGTATACCACTCAACAAAAAAAAAATCAAATAACCTGATTTAAAAAGGCGAAAGAGTTTAACAGACATTTTTCCAAAGATGATATACAAATAACCAACAAGTGCATGAAATGATGCTCAACGTCACTAATCATCACAGAAATGCAAATCAAACCCACAATGATATATTACCTCACACCCATTAGGATGGCTACTATCAAAAAAAAAAAAAAACCCCAGAAAATAACAAATGTTGGCAAAAATGTGGAGAAATCGTAACCCTTGTGCACTGTTGGTGAGAATGTAAAATGGTACAGACCCTGTGAAAACAGTGTGGCAGTTCCTCAAAAAATTAAAAATAAAACTACCATGCGATCCAGCATCCCACTTCTGGGTATGTATCCAAAAGAATTGAAAGCAGGGACACGAACAGATATTTGCACACTCATATTCACAGCAGCGCTATTTACAATAGCCAAGAGGTAGAAACAACCCGAATGTCTACCTATGGATGAATAGAGAAACAAAATGTGGTGTGTACGTACGACGGAGTATTATTCAGCCTTAAAAAGGAAATAAATCCTGATGCCTGCTACAATATGGATAAACATCGAGGTCATCATGCTAAATGAAATTAAGTCAGTCACAAACAGACAAATACTGTATGATTCCCTTTACATGAAGTATTTAAAGTCATCAACTTCATAGAAACAGAAAGTATAGCGGGGCAAAGGCAATATATGTAACCTAAACATTTGTACCCTGTAATATTCTGAAATTAAAAAAAAAAGACAGAAACAGAAAGTATAATGGTGGTTACCAGGGACTTCAAGGAAAAGGAAAAGAGGAGTTATGTAATGGCTATGGAGTTTCAGATCTGCAAAATGAAAAAGTTTTGGAGATCTGTTTCATAACAATGTGACTATACTTAAACTACTCAACCAACTGTACACTTTAAACATATGGTTAACATGGTAAATTTTATGTTATGTGCTTTTTACCACAATAAAGAAAAATGGGGGGAAAAAAGTCATCTACCATCTCCCCATCTCACCCTTTCCAGATGACTAAAGTAAAGTAAGGCCCAGAGAAGGTATCCAACACATCCAAGGTCACACAGCTCACGGAGGCAGAATCGGGACCAGAACCCCCAGCCCTGACTCATGCAGTAGGGTTCCTTCCATTACACCATGCTCTCTCTGTGAAGTGCTGAGGTAATGGAAAAGATGACACAGTTGATTTATCAGTGGTGACAGTGACATTCCGATGAACCCGAAAGGGATAAAGATGCTACTCTGCTTATAAACGCTCATGTGCCTGCACCCTTACTGCAAATCTCGTCAGGATCATTCAAATCAGCAGGCTCTGACGGGACACACTGGAAACCTCAAGATACTCACAGCTTCTTTAGTCTGAGGCCAGAAATCAGATGAGGGCAGCTTTTCTGTTCCTGGGCTGTTCCCCCTGTAATTTAGAAGTCCAGACAGTTACACCGGAAAACAAGAAGAAAAACTCAGTGGCCGACATAAAAACAAGCTCGGTGTGGGGTCTCCCATGTCGTGCTGCAAAGCTGCTAGTTAAAACTTGTTCACTCATTCCTTCTCTGGACTCCGGGAAAGAAGTCTTTTCTTCCCATTTAGAAGTTTTTCTTCAGCTCCTTACTCCAAATTCCATAAAAGAGACAACAAGAAAAGCTGGCCTCAGCTTAAGAAGCTGAGATGAAAACCAGACTTCTGTTTTTGTAAGGCTGATGTCCGTAGGTCGCCTTCTATTAATATTTTATATCAGAAATTTCTATTGTTTCCATAGAAACAATGAGTGGTGCTTGGGTGCTGGGTGCTATTGGCTTGGTGATTCCAGAAATCTCCATGGGTTTAAAAGTGCTAGCGCTGAAGCCAACCCCCTTAATCCCCAGCTGCACTCCTCTCGTCCCTTGACACACGGACACCTCATGCAACACCCCTCTGGGCTCTGAAGGTGTTAGGAAAATCCTCCCTGCATAAATATGACCCGTGATAAAGAACTACATAAAACATTTTGGCAAGGACATCTCTAAAGATTTTTCCACTCCAGAAATATTTTTTTGTTTTCAACAACCCGACCGAGGCTGGACCAGGTTGCCTATAAAAAGCCTTCTGTGTTCCCCTGAGCACTCTTAATGAGCCCTCGGGAAGGATGGAATAAGATGGGGTGGGAGACTCGGACCCACGCCAGAGGCTGCGGGTCCCTGCTCTGCCTGGCGCACTGGTGGCGGCGCTCAGGGCCCCTGCCTCCTGCGTTCCGGTTGGCAGTCTCCGCCCACACTCCTTAAGGGATCTGGCAGCGCGCCTGGCTTGTCTCGCCTGCGTGTCTGCTAGTTATGGAACAAAGGGCGGGATTGCGTCCATGCCCAGTTGCCCAGATGCTCACCAAGACGGAGCCAAGAATCAGCTGAAACAGAAGGAATGACTGAGCCCAGAAGCCCTCCTGACAAGACTCGGCCACACTTGAGCTGTTGTTCCTGCCACGAGACACACCTGTCACTTAAAGGCCAATGAGCTGTTTAGGAAACGTCATGTGCCTCCTGTTTACAGCGGATCCTAGAAAACAAAGACTTTTCTGGGAGAGAACCAAGCGCGAACGTGGGGCGAAAAGCCAAGGGCCTTTGGCCACGAACAACCACCTCCCCCTGGGGCGCAGACGGGAGGAGTCAGAAGACCAGACGCCCTCCCCTCAGCTCCTCCTCACCGTCACTGGGTGTATTTCCTCAGTCTTCAAGGACCGGCTTCAGAGCCTGAAACTCCAGGAGCTGGCCCCCTGATAACACTTTCCACCCTAAAGTCAATGCTGGCAGGGTGCTTCCTCCAGGCAGAATGATGGACACCTTCTTCAAACTCAGAGGACCCACAGGGACGGGGTGTCCACCGCCCCGGAGAACAGAAACTCAGAGGAGTCTCTTACAACCATCTCCATCCTCAAATGCTCAGAGGCCACTGGGCTATGAGGCTCCTCCAGCAGCTCTGCATTCAGGAACTCATTCCAGAATAATTGCAAAGACAATTCCTTGACACCTTGTCCAAGGAAACCAGGACTCGATATCCAAAGAAAACTATGGAAATAGGGTCCCCAGTGGGTGACTAGATCCAAGGCTTTGGGAGAACAGGGGGTGGGGAATGGAGGAAGGAGAGGGCAAAGCGGAAGATTATTGGAGGGCAAGAGAGAAGAAACCAAAACTATCGATTGAAGTTAATGAGGAAGGCAGAAAATGAAGGATAGCTGTTTGGGGGGATTGGAGGTGGGGAACCATTCCCCCAGCACAGGGGTATGTTTGAAGGTCTAGAGAGAGGACCCACAGAGAACACTGGGTGAGGGTGTTGGACTTTTTTGCTGGCTACTCGTTTGGAAGGCAGGAAAAGGAAGTGCATCCATAATTATATCATCCTCTTTATAGGGCTGAGGTTGGAGAAACCAACTTGGTCCTTGAATGGAGACATTTATCTTTTTTTAATAAAGCAGCTCCAGGTTTGTACATGTAAAGAGAAGCCACATAGCGTTACGGATCAGTATTGATTTGGGAGTCTTCTATTCTATGCGATTTTCGAGAACAAAATTTGGGAGTTAGAGGTATGGGAAGGCAAGGGAACTACAACTTAGTGAGCATTGCTCTGCTCTGAGCACTGGGCTGGGTGCCTTATATTCAGGCCCTTTGAACTCTAGGCCCATACAAGCAGCTGCCCACCCAGCATGCCCACTTGGGTGTCTAAAGGCATCTCAAACTCATCTCAAACTGAGCTTCTGCTTTTCCCCCCAAAGTCCTGTTCCAGCCATAGTATTCCCCATTCCAGATGATGTCAGCTCCATCCTTCCAGTTCTCAAGCCACAAGTGTTGGAGTCACACCCGAGCCCTCTCATACCCCACACCAGATTTGTCAAGAAAGTCCAGTGACTCTACCTTCAAAATGCAATCTGGAATATCTCTACTTCTCCCCACCTCCACTGCCTGCACCCAGGTCCAGACCACCCTTAGGCCTCACTTGGATTATTGCAATGTTCTCCTTGCATTTACTCTTACCCATTTGCAATCTATTCTCACCACGGTCGCTGGAGGGATCTTTTTAACTGGTGAAATCATGTCATCTCACTGTGCAAAATCTGCCAACAGCTTCCCATTCTCCTCAGCGAAAGCTCAAGTCCTTACCCCACCCATCAGGACCACACCAGCCTCTCGGCTGCTCCTGAGCACGCTAGACATGTCCCCACTCCTGGCCTCTGCATTCGCTGCTCCTTCAGCCTACAATCATTGTCCCTCCATCTCACCACCCCCCACCCCCAAGATTTTTCTCAAACATTACTATGGTGAGGCTTTACCAGCTACCCTGTATAACATGGCCCGTTTCCTGCTGTGTTTTCCAGAGCCCCTAGTCTGTATCTGTCACTTATTTTCTTTATTTATCATGTGTCTCTCTTCTCTACAATGTAACTTCCTCGAACTTAGGTTCTTGCCCACTGCTGTATCCCCATTGCCTGGAAAGGTAATTGATGCAAGGAATGTGTGATGAGTGATCTGTGCCTAATTTTGCCCTCTGTGAAAAGTCTATGAGGTGACAACTCTACCTCGAGTCTATTCTTCATCCAGATCCCCCACCCCAAGTGAACTATGCCCCTGATGTTGTGCATTACCTAACCTGTTAGCCAGAGAATTAGCTTGAGCAGCCCAAAGGCAATCCCTGATTTTCAGGCACTGTTGGGGGAGGAAAGAAAGGTACAAAGCAACCAATAGGAGTCAGTGTCAGGGATTTCACAAGGGATAGGAAATTTCAATTTGGTTCACGCAGCTTGGATTCCTTCAGATAGCTTTGAACTCTCGCCATTAGATGCACACACACATACACCCTGCCTGGGTGAACTGACATCACCTAATTCCAGACAACGCAAAAGCAATCTTATCCTAGCAGGGAGAAAGAGACATCCTGGGAAGAATGGCACTTAGAACAGTCATGAGAGGAGGAAGCATAGCTCCCAAGTTTGAATGGCAGAAGAATCTAAAAATTACTTGCCATATTCAAAGATGTCTTGCTTGCCATATATTTTATGTTAAAAATAAATACATGAGTTGAAGGACCAAGGTGAGGGAAGCTATAAAATTTTTTCTGTTAATATCCTATCTTTCTTTCTGAGAACACATAGTACCTTCCAGGAAGATGGCCCTGTCTTGTTCCTGGTTTCCAAAAACTATTGTTATTGACTTTAGCAGTAAGTCACAGGATTTTCCAAGCCCAACCACTCATGATTTTTTTAGCCCAATTCTCTTTATAACCAAAGATGTATTTTGCCCTTGGGGCTAGGGAGGAGGAGGACAATGATCATTTTCGGAGCCCCATTATATGCTGGATGCTTTATATTTCATTCCCCAAACTTGAAGTCCTTATCATTATCCTTAGTTCACAGAGGCTTAAGGACATAAAGTGACTTGCACAAGGTCACCCAGCTAGCTAAGACATGAACTCAGGACTGATACTCTCAAAAGACTCTACTCCTTCAACTATGCAGCGTTACCTTTTTCCTACGATGGGTAACAGAGAGGCGAGAGCTGTGCATGGACATTGATTATGAATTAGCCTTACTTGTAAGCCCCTGACCACGAAAATATGTAATATACAATGTCCACATCTCAGACCTGTTTCCTTCCTTCAAGGCAATTGCACTTCAAAAGAATGGAAATAACACAAAACAGAGTTTGATGATAAACTAAAATGATTGGTTTAGGCCAAAAGAAATCGGACTTGATCCAGCTCTCAAAGAGCCTTTTCCAGCGTCATCTTCTAACCAAGGCTGACAAGGAACCTCATCTGTAAGATGAGAATAATTATTCAATTTTTCACTCGTCACTTTTTACGCCCTTAAACATCTCAACAATTAAAAGTCGTGACATGTATGATTCCTGAGTGATCCGTTTGGGTGCTACCAAATGTTAGTAATAGAAAATCCAAACAGAGTGACTTAAAAAATGAGAACATTTATTATTTCACATGGCAAGAAGTGTGGAGGTAGGGTGGTTTCAGGGCTGGTGATTTTAGTAGCTCCGTGACATGACCAGGACACATGTTTCTCCTGTCTTGCCTCTACCGTCTCCGTACAAGGGCTTTTCTTCTTAAGGCAGGTTCTTGTAATGGTCTAATAAGTCTGCCCCAACCAACACACAGACGGCAACATTGAGAGTCATAAAAGGAAAATCTCGTTTGGTACCTTTTTAGAAGAAAGGTAAAACTCCATCATTCAGGGCCCAGCATGAAGACCCAAGGACTACTGGGAACATACACTTCTGCTGGGAACAGAAGCACAGGCAAAATCCCGCTGCACAAGCATGTTTAAATCCCCTGCTTACGTTGCTTCTGTTGATGTTCCATGGCCCAAAGCAAATTCCATGGCAAAACCCAAAGTCAAGGGTCAAGCCAGTGTACTGCTCCTATTATGGAGCTGTGACAAGGATGTGGATATATAATATCACTACAGGGAGTGAGAAATTGGGATCAAGAATTCAAACTACCCCCAGTGGGTATTTTAAGTAGAACATTATGAAATTGCCATCTCTTAGGTACCAAGTAATAGAATATTGATTATCTTATATGATTCAATATAATACCCTCAGTAGAAGTAGAACTTAAGCTAGACTTTTTGTCCACTGGTTATTGGAACTCTCTGGAAAGCAGAGCAAACAGGTAAGACCCTATGAAAAGAAGATTTAGTAAGCACACAGGAAGTAAAAAACATGCAATTGTCTCTAAAATGGCAGTTTGGTCCCCTTTAAGTAGAGTCATGCTCTATTTGAAGGGAGCACTTATCAGAGTTTAAGGATTATGTAAAAATAAACCTTCAAAGCTAGGCCTCAATAACATTTTTCCCCAGAGAGTCACAGGTATTATGGTCCCATAGGAGGACTATTACTTTTAAGTAGAGATTTAATTACATCTTAGGCTTGGTTATAATTATCCCTTCTCAATAATGTCAGCATCCCCTGCAACAGAATCACACTAAATGGTACATCCTAATCACATTTCCCGGTTTGTTTTCCCCTCACCCCGTTTTCCCTTCACCACGTGTTAATACGTACACCCACGAACTTGATTTCTCTGCTTCCACCTTCGTTCATGGCCATTTCTTTGAAATGCCTGTCATCTGGCTAATCACTCTTTCCACTCCCACTGCCTTCCCTATGCAGGCAACCTAGTCTGCTCTCCCACAGTACTCTGTACATATCTGTAATGTAGGACTTAGCACACTGTAACAAAAATGTGTAAGTGTACACTCATTTCTACTCCTGGATTATGAGCTCCTTGGGTTCGGGGACTGTGTTTTATTTATCTTTGTATCCTTAATACCCAGCATAGTGCTTGGGAGATAGTAAGGCCTAAGAGATAGTTAATAAAGGAAGGGGAATATAGTAGTCAGAGCAGGCCTAATGCAAGCCCAGTAACAAACAAGCTCCGTGTATTTCTTGCTCGTGCAAAATCTGAAGCAGGTGTGCCAAGTTCTTCCCAGGAGAAGGACTTCCTTCCACTCAACCTGGACTATTGGAAAAGGCTGCCAAGTGCACAGTTCATCCATTGATGCTTTTTCCTGGGATGCTTTTACCTGCATCTCATGTGCATGTAAATGTCTTCGCTGAGAATATTTCAAGGCTAAAAGATTCCCCTTATCTGCCACTGCCCACAGTAAGTTTTTACCTCATTTCACACCAATTTTACTGAATACCAACTATGGTAGAGGATTATATACGCCGTCATTTTTAATGCTTGAAATTATCCTGAGAGGAACGTATTATTATTTCTTGTGATAAAACATATATTACAAAAGTTACCATTTTAACCCTTTTTGAGTGTACAGTTCAGTGGTGTTAAGCACATTTGCAATATTGTACAACCAATACCATTCTCCATTGCCAAGACTTTTTCCAACTGAAACCTTGTACCCATTAAACTTTTTTTTTATTTCAGAATATTGTGGGGGTACAAACATTTTGGTTACATATAATGCCTTTGCCTCACCCAAGCCAGGGCTACAAGCTTGCCTTTCCCCCATACAGTGTGCACCACATCCATTAGTTTTGAGTTTACCCATCCCCACTGCCCCCTCCCACCTGACCAGCACCCAATGAATGTTACTTTCATGTGAGCACCTTAGTGTTTATCAGTTAGTCCCAATTTGATAGCAAGTACATGTGGTGCTTGGTTTTCCATTCTTGTGATACCTGACTTCGAAGGATAGGCTCAAGCTCTATCCAGGATAATATAAGAGGTGTTAGTTCACCATTGTTTTTTGTAGCTGAGTAGTATTCCTTGGTATACATATACCACATTTTATTAATCCACTCATATATTGACAGGTACTTGGGTTGTTTCCACATCTTTGCAATTGTGAATTGTGCTGCCATAAACATTCGGGTGCAGATGTCTTTATTATAGAATGCTTTTTTCCCCCCTTTGGTTATATAGTAGTGGGATTGCTGGATCAAATGGTATTTCTATTTTTAGCTCTTTGAAATATCTTCAAATTACTTTCCACAGGGGTTGTAATAATTTGCAGTCCCACAAGCAATGTAAAGAGTTTTCCTATCTCTCCACATCCACACCAGCATTTGTTGTTTTGGGACTTTTGATAAAGGCCATTCTCACTGGAGTTAGGTGGTATCTCATTGTGATTTTGATTTGCATTTCTCTAATGATTAGAGATGCTGAACACTTTTTTATATGTTCACTGGCCATTATTCTGTCTTCTTTTGAAAAATTTCGGTTCATGTTCTTTGCCCACTTTTTATGGGGTTGTTTGATTTTTTTCTTTTTAATTTTCTTAAGTTCTGTATAGATTGTTGCTATCAGCCCTTTATCAGATATTGGATGTGAAGCATACAAATATTTTCTCCCATTCTGTAGGTTGTTTATTAGCTCTAATGACAGTTTCTTTGGCTGTGCAGAAGCTTTTTAATTTGATCAGGTCCCATTTATTTATTTTTGTTACTGCTGTGATTGCTTTGGAGGTCTCCTTCATAAATTCTTTGCCTAGGTCAATGTTTTCCCAACATTTTCTTCTAGGATTCTTAAGGTTTTATGCCTTAGGTTTAAGTCTGTTATTCATAGTGAGTTGATTTTTCTGAGAGGTGAGAGGTGGGGATTCAATTTAATCTTCTGCATGTGAATATCCAGTTTTCCCAGCACCATTTATTGACTAGGTATTCTTTTCCCCAATGTATATTTTTGTCTGTTTTGTCAAAGATTAGATGACAATATGAGGATGGTTTTATATCTGGACTCTAGATCCTGTTCCAAAGGTCTATATCTCTGTTCTTGTGCCAGTACCATGTTGTTTTGGTTACTATAGCCTTGTAGTAAAGCTTGAAGTCTGGTAAACTGATGCCTCCCAACTTGTTCTTTTTGCTTAAGATTACTTTGGCTATACAAGGTGTTCTCTGGTTCCATATGAAGCATAGAATTATTTTTTTTAGATTTGTAAAAAATGATGATTTTGATAGAGATTGCATTAATTCTGTAGATAACTTTAAGTGGTATGGACATTTCAACAGTATTGATTCTGCCAATCCATGAGCATGGTAGGGTTTTCCATCTGTTTACCTCTTCTATAATTTCTTTTCTCAGTGTTTCATAGTTCTCCCTATATAGGTCTCTTACCTCCTTCATTAAATATATTTCTAAATATTTAATTTTCTTTGATGCTATTGTGAAGGTGTTGCATCTTTGATTTGATTTTCAGCTTGACTGTTATTGGCATATATGAATACCACTGATTTGTATGCATTCATTTTGTATCCTGAGACTTTACTGAATTCATTTATCAATTCCAGGAGTCTCTTGGTTCAATCCTTGGGATTTTCTAGATATAATATCATATTGCCAGCAAAGAGTCAGAGTTTGACCTCTTCTGCCCCTATTTGGACACCCTTCATTCCTCTCTCCCCATTAAACTTTAACTCTCCATTCTCCTCACCCCAATTCCAGCCAGTCACTATTCTATTTTCTCTATGAATGTGATTATTCTAGGTACCTCATATAAATGGAATCATGTATTTGTCCTTTAGTGACTGACTTATTTCACTTAGGGTGTTCTCAGCATTCATCTATGTTGTAACGTATGCCAGATTTCCTTCCTTTTAAAGGCTGAATGATATTTCATTGTATGTATATACCACATTTTGTTTATCCATTCATCCATCAATGAGCATTTGGATTACCCTTTTGGCTACTGTGCATAATGCTGCTATGAAAATGAATGTGAAAATATCTATTCAAGTCCCTGTTTTTCTCAATCCTTTTGGTTATAAACCTAGAGATGGAATTGCTGGCATATGGCAATTCTATGATATTTTTAAATTTTTGAGGAACTGCCATACTGTCTTCCACAGTGGCTATACCATTTTACATTCCCACCAGCAATGCACAAGGGTTCCAACTTCTTTCTCAACAGTCTCGGAAGGTATTATATTTTATCTCCATATTGTAGACAAGGAAACTGAGGCTCAGAGAAGTGATGACTTCCTCACAGCCACACAGCTTCTGAGTAGCAGATCCCATGTGGGAAGCTGGGATTTCTGACTCTATGTCCACCATACTTCCCCGGCCCTACAGCTGCCTCAGTTACAGAACAGCAAAGAAGTCCACTGAAACCCAAAGCAAGCAGAGCTATATCCAGCCTAATGAGAATGAGGCCAACACATCAGAAAAAAGACTCAAGTAACAGAGGAAGAGAGGCAACGTGCTGATGCAGCATCGAGGCCGGTGACGCTGTTGATCCTAGAGCTAACTTCATGATTATGTAAATCAGTGAATTCCCATTTTTGCTTCAGATAGTTGGGTTGAGTTCCTGTTGCTTGTAACCAAGTAGGTTCTGACAAGTACAAATGGCATTTAAATGGATGAGATCACACAGAAGGCAGGCATAGGTAGGACTGAGCTACAAAACACGGTAATAATTAAAGATCCATTACAGGAGGAGGAGCCAGCATTTTGGTTAGATTGTTTCTTGTCTTTGGTGACAAATGGGACCAGAAAAATAATGTAATTCATTGTATTGCGAAAGAAAATCTGCTGGCAGAGTATTGATAATGTATTAAACTGGGCGATAGGTGCGAAAGAGTCCTCATGTTTGCTAATACCCAAATTAAAAAATTTGGTCATGGCTTAGTGTTGCCACATCATTTCTTTGTTCAAAGAACAGCACCTCTTTACTGGAGAGTGCCATTGCTGCTGAGTCATGCCATCCAAGACAGCTGTGGCTACCTGCCTTTTCTTGGCACCCAGCACTCTGAGATGCTGGAATTCAGGGGTTTTGGCAGAGACATGTCTGACATGTGCAGATTGTTTGTAAATATCCGTGAGCCCTATGTGGCTTGACTGCTCAAAGACAAAGGAGTTGGGACGGTACCTCTGTTGGCCCCTGAATTCACTTTGGATGAGACAGGTTGGTGTCTGCCAGCTGGGCTCCCCATTCCTAACAATATCCAGACTGGCATCTTCAGCTCCAAAAGGGATTGTTCCGGCTCCCATGTCAACAGTAGGCTCTGCACCAAACTGATAATTTGAGCAAATTGTACAGAGTTATGAGCTGTGAGATGATGAGTTTTGCCCAATAAGGAGTGTTGAGACAGCCAAATGGTGGCTCTGGAGTGAGTGCCAGGAAGCCCGTCTCAGCAATGGGAGTGGAGTCATCGTAGAAGTAGAAGAATGGCAGGGACTGCAATAACAGTCTGCAGTTAGAAGGAAGAGTTTGCTGTTTTAACCAGACAAAAGCAGACAAAGGGAAACTCTTCCTTTTGCAACACAGGAAAGAAAATGTGGATTCCAAGTTGTCTTACTTACTCTGGGACACCATTCAGCTGGCTGCATATTTGCATTCCCCCAAGAATTCTTGAGTAATTAGCTCTCCATAAGCTGCACATGTTCAGGAAGAAAATAAGTCTTGCAAATGTAGAAGAGTTTCATGAGATGATGTGTCATATGGAAATACGATACTTTATGGAGACTCAGGAGTCTCTGTTCATTCACTATACATGTTCTCAGTCGAATTAGGAAAATTTTCTAATAAGGGGAAGCTACATCTCTTCAATCTCTGAACATACAAAGCCTAGAGAAATTCCTTGAGTGTTTGTGCACTTGAGCATTTGGCTACAGAATCTATAGATAGCGGCTGAGTCTCATCCTGAAGAACAGAAGGTAGCATGGCCAGATGCCTGTCTGACTCCAAATGCAATGCTAATTCAATGTCCGCACCCCCGGCACTCTCCCCTGAAACCTGCAGTGGCATTCTAAAGAAAGGGGGAACTACACTGATGTTGCCCCTTTCACTCCAGGGAATCTGAAACTCCCTCACTCAATTTTCCTATCCCTGAGAGAGTGGAAAAAATGCATGCATCCTTAAACTGCTTTGATGTCATACAAATAAATATAATAATCCAAGTTATTTGGAAGACAATTATTTTATTGACAAATAAAATAAATATATATTTATGGGATACAATGTGATGTTTTAATAAATGTATACAACGTGGAATGATTAAACCAGGCTAATCAGCATATCCATTACCTCATCTACTTATCATTTGTTTTTGTAGTCAGAACATTTAAAATCTACTCTTTTAGCAATTTGGAAATATACAATAGGTGATTATTAACTACAGTCACCATGCTGTGCACTGGATCACTGAAATGTATTCCTCCTGTCTAACCAAAACTTCGTACCCTTTGACCAACATCTCCGCTTTCTCCATCCCACCACTTACCCCCAGCCTTTGGTAATCACCCTTCTCCTCTCTGTTTCTATAAGGTCAATTGTTTTAGGTTCCACATGTAAGTGAGATCATGCTGTATGTGCCTTTCCATGTCTGGATTATTTCACTTAACAATGTCCTGCAGGTTTGCCTATATTGTTGCACATGACAAAATGTCCTTCCTTTTAAAGGTTGTATAGTATTCCATTATGCAGAAAATTCTTCATAACCTTCAAATATCATTACTATGTGATAATTAAGGCAAGTGTATAAAGTATAGAAAACTTCAGTAGATCAAATTAACAATAGAAATGCTGATCCGAATGAGTCTATGCAATGCATAGATTGTGTTTTTTAAAATGCAACATCATATAATATCTAAACCTGCTATGGTGTTGGGAACCAAGTAGTATATGTACTTAGCTAGTGACTAGATGAGATGATGTATAACTGATGTATTTATATGCTTAATTGATCTGAACATTTACCCTTTACTGCTGTTTACATCACTAATTTGTTCAATTTGCTAAAAGAATTTCCTAAGCAAATGTTCTTCATTTCAGCACCTGTTATGATTCCCAAATATTTGTATATTCTGGCTTAATAACTGAGTGTCATTTCCTGGCTATGTGGCCTTAGCGAGATTACTCAACCTCTCTGTATCTCAGTTTCCCCAATAATAAAATGAGGTGACTGAGGGTAGGTAGGAAGGGTAAATGAATCAATTCATGTAAAGTAATTAAAGAACCAGATGAATAGTAAGTGTGTCATACATTTTAGTTCCTATTGATTTATTTTCCTTGAAATTACCTATAGGAATTTTACCATGTGACATTTACAGTGACATTGTCCTATGAGAACCAGTACTATGTGGAAGAATTCTATAGAGGTTTTAGCTCAAATTTATATCCTTGATAGCTTTGCATTATGAAAAGAGCGCAGGGAAGGAAGTCAAGATATCTAGGTTTGGCTAGCACAGCAATCAACTATGTGATCTTAAATGAGCCATTTTACCTCTCTAAACATGTTTCCTCAAGAAAAATAAGGAAAGTGGGTTAACTGCATGATCTCAAGACAACATAATGTGCTGAAAAAACCTTGGAGCAAGAGTCCAAAGTTCAAGTTCTGATTTTAGCCCTTATTGGGCATAAAATTCACAGCAAGTCATACGATCTCTTGGAAACTCAGTTTCCACATCTGGAAAGTGTGCAGAGTGATAGAAATACTTCACTCCCAGGTTTGCGGTGAACAAAAAATTAGATAATGAAGAATGATAAACTATAAAGCACTAAATAAATGTAAGGTAATATTATTAATAAAATATCATTTAGCTTAATTTTTGTGCTAATGTTTTTATTTTCCTATAATCTTTTCTAACTATCTGTGCTCCTGCAGGTTGAATTCTGTGGGTTGGAACCAGTCTATAAAAATCTGTTTTTTTGGCACTCAGACTGTCTAATATAAACAATGTCTTCCCTTAGTTAAGATAACAACTATAAATTTTCGGTTTGCCCCAGAGTCATTACCTGAGTCATCATCCTGTATGAGACAAGAAATCTAAGAATTATCTATTTGTCCATTTTCCTTTCTTTGTGCAAGTATCTCTGAAGATATAACTTAAGAAATAGCTTGCCTCTCTCTTGGGTTTCTTAATATTTTAAAGGGCTATTGTAGAGGAAGAGGGTAAAGGAAGACAATCTTCATCAAGAAAGGGCATGTGCGTATGGCCCCCCTGCACACATACACACACAGACAATAACACACCACAGCACACACACACAGACATGAACATCAACACGACCCCATGCTCAGCCATTTTCCTGCCACTGGGCCCTTAGTCACTCTGTCCCCTCCATCTGGAATTCCCTTTCCTCTGATTTCTATTAATGTCTGTCCAGTCATACCTAGAATTCAGGGTTTTATTAAAATCTCAAATTTTCACTGAGATGGGTTGAGTGGTTCTTTGCCCTATCAATAATCTTTAAGGTAGATATTCCTCTTTCGCAGATGACGAATCTGACAGAGGAGGGATTAAATGACTTGTTCAAGGTTACCTTTGAGAAATTTGCAGAAAAGTTTAACTCATGTATTTTTTTCTTCTCTCCCCCAGGCGTATCTTTTCAAATCCTCCTAGTCTGAACCAATTTACACCCCTCCTTACCTGTCTGGTTCTCCTATAACACACATATAAAAGCAGACGGTGTCTTACACTGTAGAGTTCCTTGTGAATAGATACTTCTCTCTCCAGAAGGTAGGTCTCATAGAGCAATAACCATTCTGTTCTCCAAATCCTTCATAGCTTTTAGCACTGCATATGTACCCAGGTGTTGCAAAATCTATATTCGTTACATTGAAGTGGAACATCCCAAGGATAATTTTCTACTACTTTTCTACGAGTCACGATTCTCACCTAAAGAAGATCTTCGGGAAACACCTGGAGCACCAATACGGATGCAAGTGATGATGACCCAAGGCCTATGGCCACCTTCTGCTCACCCTGCAGTGCTCAAAGGCAGAGCTTTCTCATTGGAAAGAACAAGGGAAGACAGGCAATCCGTTCCAGATAGCTTTGAGTGACATGTCCTTGACACATTCTCAGTTAACTGTGGTCTGAAGGCCCATGGCCATTTGAAGTGTGATTTTAATGACTCTCATTACTTCTGTCATTACCACCACCCAATAAAAATCACCATCAGCTTAATGCAATTATTCCTCAATTGCCTCAATTGCCTCCAGACTCCAGCAAGCGACAGAGCATATGGTCTTTGCCAACAGCATTATTCATCAATGGAGGATAAAAATCATAGCAGCACCCGGCTTGTCACAGTGGGTAGTGGCTTCGGGCAAGTCACAGCTTCAACTCAGCTTGGGTCTTTCAAAGATGTGGACCCTTTTTCCACAATCTACTTCATAAAAGTAAAAATGGAACACATGCCGAATGGGATTTTCAGAACAATGAAAACCCTATAATTGGAAGCAATAGTTAAAATTATATTATCCCTAAGAGCAAAGCATAGTAACAAGTTAATGCAATTACTAATTCAGCTTTTTTAGAGATAGAAGCAAATAGCGCAATTAAATGCTTAGTCTGTATTTTTTCAAGGGCCTAATGAAGGGGAAATAAATGAACTGGATCCCCTTCTTTCTTCCCTTGCCTCTTCTGTGCCTTCAGAGAACAGATTTCCCACCTCCCTCTCTCCAATTTCATTTGAAAAATAAAACAGGACTCCGGCTGTGAAATGCATTATGCTCTACAACTGTGCACCTGGAATAGAAGCCATCATTTTCGATGAAGGTTGTCAAGAATTTTGTATCACTGCCTGGCAGCTTCCTATCCCCTCATTAGCTGGCTTATTCCATTTAACAAAAGATCCACCTACACTGATTTGTATGTGAATGTCAGTGTGCACAGTGCGCATTGCGACCTGTCCTCATGCAAACACGGTACCAGTCTGACTCATCATCTTACCTGTGACTGTTCTCCTACACAAACCCAGTCTACTCCAGACCGATGATCTACCCACGACCTCCCAAACACGGTTTTCTCTTGCTGGTCACTACACGTTTATGTTTGCCAGTCCCTCTGCTTGCAGGGGCATTTTGGAGTGAATACCAAATGAAGGTGACTGCTCTCAGTCACCCACCTAGGAGGGCACTGGTCTGACATACTGATTGGCAGTTCACGACTGCAAAGAGGACAGATGAGAGGGTGGCTCAGCTCTTTGATGCTAAGGAAAAAGAAAAAACCCAGAAATTCACCTATCTACATATAATTATAACCTTTAGTATCCATCGGTACCAAGCCAAAATAGTTCCTGTTATTAGTTCCTGTAACAGTTCCTGTAAAAGTTTCTGTTACATGCATTATTATAAATGAACAATCACATTTAGTAGATTTTTGGCCAGTTCTGAACACAGAGCAGTGACTTCTGGGTGATTATTTTGATCAATCCAACGCACACATTTCTGGTTCAATGGATGTGCTAGGTGACAAGACCCCATATTGTGTATAAATAGAACACAAATTTATAAACAGTTAATTTACATACATGTATGGCAAATTAATCTGTATTTCACTGATCTAAGATGCCACTGATCATAAGACACATCATCATTTAATCTGTCATGAAGAAGAAAAAAAACCAATTAAACCATGACACCAGGCTTCCATATTAGAATTTTCCTTTTTATGTTACATTTATATCATATAAATACATATTTATTTAAGCAACATGGGACCACAATGTGAACATCCATGTCCAAGTCTCCACGTGCCCAGTGACAACAACATGCTCATGACTCCTGCCCATCCAGCAGTGAATTGGACACCATCAACCGTAAGATGCATCCGGGTTTCGGTGGTTCCACTGTGAAAAAATAGGCACCTCAGCATTGGGGAAACACGGTATCTGTCTGCTTCACATGAGCACCTCACGCAGCCACCAGCCTCTCCTCGCCTGACTCCAGCTCCAGCCCCAGGTGACACATCAGATCGTTTGTGCCCTGGGCGTCTTCTCTTCCTTTGTCTCCTTCCTGTGCCCTGTGATGGTCCTGCCTGAGCTGACTGCCCAGCTGACACCTCTCCCTGGGCTACTCAGTGACCAGGGAGTTGTAAGCCTTAAGCCTTTTTGTATTTTATTTTTAAAAATTTTCCAAAGCTCCCTTAACACTTGCCATTGTCACCTTGTTTCTATTATTACTGTTCTCGGTTTGTTTATTTATTGATTTCTTTATTTTTAAAGCTTCTTTTTCTTTACATCAAGAAAATCTTCCCTTGATTAAAAAAAACAGTAACTTCCCGTGTTCTCTTGCAGGAAAATTGATTTTATTTATTTATTTTGAGAATGAAAAGATTATTATTTTTATTTATTTATTTATTTGGGTTTTTTTTGTTTTTTTTTCTGAGACAGAGTCTTGCTCTGTTGCCTGGGCTAGAGTGCTGTGGCATCAGCCTAGCTCACAGCAACCTCAAACTCCTGGGCTCAAGCGATCCTCCTGCCTCAGCCTCCCAGGTAGCTGAGACTACAAGCATGCACAACCATGCCCAGCTAATTTTTTCTGTATATTTTTAGCTGTCCAAATAATTTCTTTCTATTTTTTAGCAGAAACAGGGTCTCGCTCTTGCTCAGGCTGGTCTCAAAGTCCTGACCTTGAGCAATCCTCTCACCTCGGCCTCCCAGAGTGCTAGGATTACAGGCGTGAGCCACCGCGCCCGGCCAGATTATTCTTTTTAGCATATATTTTTTCATTGCAGTACCACGTACATAGCATGAAATTTACCATGTTAATCATTTTTTTATTACAACAGAATATTTTAAATTTTTGTGCTATTGTCCTCACATACTCTTCCTATGTTATAAACATCACAAAGCATAGTTATTATTTTCCCCCTAGGAGGCTTTTAGAGGTTTGCAATGATTTGGGGTAGAAAAGAACAGGCGTCCTGGTTGCTAGTTCAAAGACTGCTCCTCCCCCATCTCCAGGAAGCCTCCTAAACACATCCTCTCTATTGGCCTACCTTTTTTTTTTCCCCAGTCTTTCTAAAATCTGTTACAGCTATGCAGCAAGATCAAAGGGAACACCTTGTCCCTGGGGCTTCAGTCCCTGGCTGGAGAGAAACACAGAAAGGCCTTTAACTATTCCCTGGACATCACCAAGGTTATCCAATCATCTCATGACCCCTTGGCCAGAGTGGGAGAGATTCTCCTGCATTCTAAGACACACACACACACACACACACACACACACACACACACACACTTCAGGCTTTCTGCTGTCTCTTTATTTTCTTTATTTCACCTTTGAAGAGGCTTTTAATATTCATGTTAACCTGATTTCACCTGTATAAAAATGTTCGGGGACATGTGGGCATTCTGTGATTTGTCCTGGTTCTAAATATCCCCGAGGGTGGTCCTGACACACATAAAAATAAGTTTGCTTAAGAGCCAACTTCAAAGCCTACCTCTCTGACCCCCAAACCTCAGGTGATCTCATTCTCCTCTGACCAGTGATGGTTCTTCCTTATATGATATTTATATGCAACGGTGTGCCAGTGAATATTTAACAACTGGCTCTGGGAGGGGGGGTGGAAATGTCTTGCTTTGTAGAGTCTGTCAATTTCCATGGTGTAAATACTCCTGCCATGGCCAATTTCAAGCCACTGATATGATGTCACTGACCACAGTTGGGAAGAAATGCACAGTGGCACACCATTAGGTGGTAATTCTATCACACAGATACAATAAACATAAATAACTTCAAGATCAGAGATAATAGTAAGATGTAGTAAAATAACTAGGAAACGATGATTTTTGATTGTATATTACCTTTGCTATTAGTATAACTTATTTAATTGTAAGTTTATATAATTTAATTTTTAATCATGGCTATGTTTAATAATGAGCTCACAAAACTCAGGAAAATTTAGCAACTGGCTCTTGCAAGCTGGTATGAGCAGCTTCGACTCATCAGAGTAATAAAGTATGTGCTACCTTATATTATTTTTTTATCTTTTATGTCCCCAATTAAATTACAAACTTCAGATAATGAAGCTATTTGTCTTATACGTTTTATTTACGATGCTGCTACACAGAGATAGGTAATTAGCTTCTAATATTAATAATGACATTTACTCATTACAAATGTTTTTAAGAGGTCATTAGAATTTACCAGTAACAAAATTTAGACTATGCCCAAAATCTGACTCTTCTTCAAATCCTATCTTTAACCTAAAAAAGCTTATGACTAAAAAGTACGCTATCAAAAAGGATATACTACTGTCAATGTAACTGAATCATTTTTGCCACCATCTATATCATCTACCGTTAATGGCAGCAGTGACTGCTTTGTTATCAACATTGTTAGGAGCACTGGTCAATTTTCCACACCAACAAGCAAGCAAGACAGATCCTATGGTTGTTGAAGTTAGAGCTCTATGGTAAAGAGTATTCTTGGAGATGGGAGTTTGATTCAGGGGTAACTAAACTGAAAATTTTAATTAACCAAACTCCCAAGAATGATCAATCCCTTTAAAATTTACATTTACAAAGAATTGGCATATACCCCCAAATGCCAGCTTATTATCAAGGAAATACTATCATTGTTCCCACTGGAGCAATAGCTTCCCAGTAACTATGATACTGGTATTCATTAACCAGGATCTTTCCTTTCCAGAAGCAAGGAATCAGATTAGCCATGAGAAGAGTATTTGACGAGTATCAAGCCAGAACACAGGAAATTTAAATGTCTCAAAAGATACATCCTCCAGGATATGAACAGTCCAAATGAACCATTCTGTTCTACAATGGAGCATATCTATCTAACCCCCAGACTATTAATACCTACCAAAGTGCATTGATCATCTTTGAAAAGTGCTGATTAAGTCTTGAAAATCCCCATTGTGTGTCACCAAAAGCACTATTATCTCATGCCAGAGAAGTTACAATTAAATAAGTTTTAGCTTTGTACGTTGCAGTTGTATGGCAGACGCAGCTTACTGAGAATATGCTCCAGTCCAGGATTGGCAAACACATAGCACACATGCTGCCCCCACCCCTTCCCACGCACTTGGCAGACATTACTAATTGATCACTACACTCCTCCCCTATTGAGTCTTACAATTCTTTCGGACATTCCTGACACAGCCCTCTGGGCAGCACTAGCAATCCTGGCCCTGGGCTCCAGATGAAGAATTGGGAAGCAAGCCTCTCGCAGGGAAGGTATTGGGTCCCGGTGAGTGAGTGAGTGCATTATTTCAGGTTCGTTTTGATGGTGCTGCTCTCAGAGGGTTAACCTTTTGAAAGTCTTATTACCAACTGCTCCTTCCTGTAAACTCTTGGGCACTGACTACAAAGGGAATATCAAGAGCTCTGTGTTGGCTTTGGCTTTTCTCTCCTCCGGTGTTGCAATGTGGAAGTGCCTATGTCTTACTTAGACTCAATTGCTGACCATTGCTTTTGTCAGTGAAGAAGATCAATGTCATATTTAAGCTTTCCTTGGCTCTTTGCCGCTTCCACTAGAGGGCGCCACTGGAAGGGAGAGGAGGTAAAACTGAAGGGAGGACATCTTCCTCCCCAGCACCTTCATGCTGGTTCTGCTTGGCCTCGCCATCCAGATGAAGACCTCACCTAGCCGGCACCACCTTTGGTATACCAAATAGGTAGCCACTTTCCACACCACTTTACCTCCCTGTGCTACCCCTCTCCTCTGATCCCGGACACCTTGCATTCTCCTCAATCACTTTCCTGTTTACTCGCCTTCCTCCTCCCATTAGACTATACGCTCCACGAGGGAAAGGCCGGTGTGTGTGTGTCCTGCCATCACGGTGCCTAGGACAGAGCAGTCTTCCATACACATCTGTGCGTTAGGTTACAGACCTCATGTGCTGAAGATCACCGGCCTCTTACTCAGGGTGACAGAAATGGAAACCACGCCTATTAAGTTGTAGCAAATTTTCCACAAGTTCATAAGCATGCACTTGCACCCTGCTCCCTGCTTCTTCATCCCAGGAAATAATTCCCACATGGGCACTAGTCTTCTGCTCTTTCACCTAATAGAATTAATCTTCTTAACTCCATATCCATAAGGTTTGATATAGAAGGAAACTGAGGATGTCATTCAACTTGATGTTGTAGCTATTTTCATTGAAGGTCTCACAGGAGAGCTTTGGGGACAACCCTTTAAAATCAAAATGATGTCTACCCGCTACCCTTCTCCCACCTTGATATTCTTAGAGGTTTATTTTCTTTGTTGATTTTAATTATGTTCTTCCAATAGCCTTTTTTTTTTTTTTTTTTTTTTTTTTTGAGACAGAGCCTGGCTCTGTTGCCCGGGCTAGAGTGCAATGGCGTCATCATAGCTCACAGCAACCTCAAACCCCTGGGCTCAAGCGATCCTCCTGCCTCAGCCTCCCGAGTAGCTGGGACTACAGGCATGTGCCACCATGCCCGGCTAATTTTTTCTATGTATTTTTAGTTGTCT
>CAUYSK010045074.1:0-56648 GCA_963575035.1 Avahi laniger | reverse complement strand
GGCAGTTTTGAAGCTGAATTCCTTTCTCCTCTGGGGACCTCAGTCTTTTCTTTTAAGGCCTTCAACTGATTGGGCGATGCCCACCCACATGGTGGAGGGTGGTTTGCTTTCCTCACAGTTTACTGATTTAACTGTCAATCATGTCTAAAAAGGACCTTCACAGTGACACCTAGACTGGTGTTTGAGCACACTGGCCACTATGGCCCAGCTACGCTGACATGCAAAATTAACCATCGCAGCCTCCAAGTACGGAAATGTGGGTGTCGCAGTGTGCATGAAGGGACAGAGAAGTCACCTTCCCTTCACCTGCTCACGTGATGGAGCTAATCACAAAGTACAAGTAGACAACTGGGAAGTTTGGAGTAGGCTCAGGAAACCTGATGCCACCCCAGCAATTGGGGATCGCTACCAGGACCAAGGTCAGAAGCTTGTGGTACATCAGGGACACACACGGTCCCGTGTCACGTGTTTGCTGGGGGCTGATGATAATCTTCGAAAAGAAGAGGGTATGGGAGAGGGAACGGCGGCAACGGCCCAGCAAAACTGGTGACGGAGTATCCTAAATCACAGAACTAAATAAAAATACAACAACGATGCTCTCTGAGTCAAGATTCCAGCTGAAATGATTTCGGGTTGTCCTCGGGGTCTAAATCATGCTGCTGTGCTAGGCCTAGTACCTTTCAGAATTTCTCAGCCTTCAGTTTCAGGAACTCAGAGAAAAAGCATAACAATGATTAATTTTCTGCCTGGAAAATACGGGTTTTAGAGAGAAGAGCCCCACGGGGCAACTTACTTGAAATGAGCAACAAAACTGTAGTGGAGCAAACTGAGAACAAGCGAAGGAAGGACGGGAAGGAGGACCAAGAGACAGGACTGGAAATAGTGCTGTGTTTGGTTTTTGTATATCCTCAGGAAATTCTAACTGGCTAATTTATCAAGAAGGTGGTTTCCTTTCTATAAAGGCACATTTAATAGGCTGTTTAGTTAAAAAGAGCATCAGTGTAGGTCAGAGGAGTAGCTGTAGGTTTCTGCAAACTGAGAAGAACCTACCAAGAGACTTTGATTAATCCTTTTCTCTGAGGAGGCCGCAAACACCAGATGACATGTTCTGACACTTCGGCAAGAAACTACTTTTTTCAAAGCACTGTCACCTGTTTTTAGACCCTGTGTTATCACTGCCTGTGCACTTCCAGGAATTTCAGAGCCCATAAAATCTTTTGCTGGCCAAAGGAGAAACAGTCAGAGCTGTGTCTGTTTTTCTATCGCGCAATCATCCCTGGAGGTAGCAAGTCCAGCTCCTGAGTGTCAGGCGGACGCTCTTCCAGGCAGCCCTGCCCGTCCGCACTTCTCGGCTGGCTTTGTTCACACACAGTCGTTGCCTTGCCTCCCCTCACCACTGTCTTTCTAGAAGTTTGGCGGGGGCGTGGAAAACAGCTACAGACATAGCTCGTTTTATCACTCTGCACTTCATTGCGTTTTGCACATACGGCATTTTTTACATATTGAAGGTCTGTGGCAACTCCGTGTGGAGCGGGTCTGTTGGTGCCATTTTCCCAACAATGTGTGTGTGTCTCTGGGTCACATTTTGGTAATTCCCACAGTATTTCAAACTTCTTCCTTATTATTATATCTGTTATGGTGATCTGTGATCAGTGATCTTTGATGTTACTATCATAATAGATCTGGGCTGACACGAACCACACCCATGTAAGACAGCAAACTTCCCCAATGAATGTTGTGTGTTCTGACTGCTGAACTGACCAGCTGTTCCCTGGCTCTCTCCCTCTCCTTGGGCCTCCCTGTTCCCTGAGACACAGCAACATTGAAATTAGGCCAATTAATAACCCTACAGTGGCCTCTGAGTGTTTAGGGGAAAGGAACAGTCACATGCCTGTACTTTAAATCAAAAGCTAGAAATGGTTAAGCTTAGCGAGGAAGACTTGTCAGAAGCCAAGACAGGCCGAAAGCTAGGCAAACACTTTACAGCCAATAGTTAGCTAAGTTGTGAATGCAGAGGAAAAGTTATTGAAGGAAATTAAAAGAACTACTCCAGTGAACACAGAAATGATAAGAAAGTGAAACAGCCTCATTGCCGATGTGGAGAGAGTTTTAATGGTCTGGATAGCAGCTGAAATCAGCCACCACATTCTCTTAAACCAAAGCCTGATCCAGAGCAAGGATTTAACTCTTTAATTCCACGAAGGCTGAGAGAAGTGAGGAAGCTGCAGAAGAAAAGTCTGAAGCTAGCAGAGATTGGGTTCATGAGGTTCGTGGAAAGAAGAAGTCTCCATAAAGTAAAGTGCAGGGCGAAGCCGCAAGTGCTGATGGAGAAGCTGCAGCAAGTTATCCGGAAGACCTCGCTAAGGGAATCCATGAGGTCTTCACTGAACAACGGATTCTCAATGTAGATGAAACAGCCTTCACTGGAAGAAGATGCCATGTAGACCTTTCGTAGCGAGAGAGGAGAAGTCAATGTCTGGTTTCAAAGCACAGGCCGACTTTCTTGTTAGGGTTAGGGTTAGGGTCAGGGTTAGGGTCTGGGGCTAATGCGGCTGGTGACTTGAAGTTGAAGCCAGTGCTCATTTACCATTCCAAAAATCCTGGACTCTTAAGAATTATGGTGAATCTACGCTGCTTGGGCTCTCTAAATGGAACGACAAAGCCTGGATGACAGCACATCTGTTTACTGCAAGGTTTACTGAATATTTTAAGCCTACTCTTCAGGCCTACTGCTCAGAAAAAAGAATTCCTTTCAAAATATTACTGCTTATTGACAACGTACCTAGTTACCCAAGAGCTCTGATGGAGATGTACGAGGAGATTAGTGTTATATTCATGCCTGCTAACACAGCATCCATTCTGCAACCCATGGATCTAGGAGTCATTCTGACTTTCAAGTCTTCTTGGTTAAGGAATACATTTTGTAAGGCTATAGCTGTTGTAAATAGTGATTGCTCTGATGGATCTGGGCAAAGTAAATTGAAAACCTTTTGGAAAGGATTCACTGTTCTAGGTGCCATTAAGAACATTTGTGATTCATGGTACGAGGTCAAAATATCAACATTAATGGGAGTTTGGAGAAGTTGATTCCAACCTTCACGGATGACTTTGAGGGATTCAGGACTTCAGTGGAGAAAGTAACTGCAGAAGTGGTGGAAATAGCAAGAGAACTAAAATTAGAAGTGGAGCCCGAAGATGAGACTGAATTGCTGCAACCTAATGATAGAACTTGAATGGATAAGGAGTTGCTTCTTATGGATGAGCAAAGAAAGCGTTTTCTTGAGATGGAGTCTACTCCTGGTGAAGATGCTGTGAACACTGTACTGTTGAAATGAAAACAAAGCATTTGGAAAATTACATGAAGTTAGCTGATAAAGCAGCAGCAGTGGTTGAGAGGATGGGATGGATTCCAATTTTGAAAGAAGTTCTACTGTGGGTAAAATGCCATCAAACAGCATTGCATACTACAGAGAAATCTTCCATGAAAGGAAGAGTCAGTCAATGTGTCAAACCTCACTGTTATGTTTTTTTAAGAAATTGCCACAACCACCCCACCTTGATCACTCAGCAGCCATCAATATAGAGATGAGACCCTCTACCAACAAAAAGACTGCAATGTGCTGAAGGTTCAGATGATTGTTAGCACTTTTTTTTTTTTTTAGCAATAAAGCATTTTTAAATCAATGTATGTACATTGTTTTTTTGGACACAATGCTATTGCACACATGATAGACCACAGTATAGTGTAAACATAACTTCTACATGCACTGGGAAGCCAAAAAGTTCATGTGACTGGCTTTATTGCGATATTTGCTTTGTTGCAGGGTCTGGAACAAACCTGCTGTATCTCCATGGTATGCATGTGCCTCCTCTTCCTTGCCAGGCATTTTTTTCTAAAACCTTTGCATTTTATGTGCACCTCATTAGAGTTATGAAAACACATTCTAAGTTGAACAATGATCTGTTAATTTCCAATTCAACAGCCTTTTCTTGTACTAGTTCTTGATTCTCTGAAACCCTTAACATTGTTAATCTCTCTCTCCTTGCAACTGTGCTCGGTGACTGTGACGCCTGCTACCACACTTCTGTCC
Organism: Avahi laniger; assembly: GCA_963575035.1. Taxonomy (NCBI): domain Eukaryota; kingdom Metazoa; phylum Chordata; class Mammalia; order Primates; family Indriidae; genus Avahi; species Avahi laniger. The sequence goes on along the minus strand of CAUYSK010045074.1, from coordinate 52,557 downwards.
ATTCAGTCTTGTGCCAGCTCCTCTTCCTCCTCTTTCCCGCTAAACAGAGGCGTCCTCCAAGACGCTGTCCCAGCTCTCTCTTCCTTCTTGACTTCAGCCATCGCCACGGCCACACCTGTCCATCACCTTGTCCCCATGCACTCCAGATGTCTCGTGGGCACCTGTGTCTCTTTTGGGTCAAGGCCCACAGTTCTGGCTGTGAGTACGTGTTTAACGTGATGGGTGCCTGAGTGTTGAAAGCATAGATGCCCTCCTCTCACGGGGGCCGAGTCCCCTTGGACTGCGTGCCTGCCCCAGGCTCCGGAGCACAGAGATGGGCTTATCCACGTCCTCGGTGTGACTGGGGTCAGGCTGGTGGGGAAGCAAAAAGGACATGTGATTGTGGGACGGAGTGCCATTGAGGCAGACCTTGAGGGTCTTGAGAGGGTAACCTGGCAGAAAAGGCCTTCTGCATGGGCGGAACAGCCTAGAAAGGGGCCAGGGCAGGAGGCACTTTCAGAGACCAGCAGGGGCCTGGGTTGACTGAAGCCTACAGCACCCGTGTAGGAATAACGTGAGATGACACGATTCCGTATTCTTCTTGCTGTTTTCGAATCCTCAGGCACTGTGTCTTGCACATTGTGAGTGCTCCCTGAAATTTCTGAGAATAGTTTAATGTGTGTGTGTGTGTGTGTGTGTGTTTATGATGAGAGCCCTGAAGGCTGGGCGAGGAGACTGACTTTCAATCCTTCCTGGAACGGGAGCCATTGACAGTCATTGAGCGTGGTGTTGACTGTGATTGGGCTGACCTTCGGGAACCTTTACCTGGCGTTTGGGCACTGGATGGATTGAGAGTAGAAAGATGGAAAAACGAGAACAGGTCTCGGGGAGAAGTGACACAGCTCTGAGGCAGGGCAGCGGCTGAGCAAATGCACAGGCGGAGTGATTGCAGAGACGGGGGTGGGGGTGGGGGTGGGGAATGAGTAAGGACAGGGAGAGAGGGAAGGTGGCAGTGCCGTGGGGACACCTGGGAGAGCTGAGGTGCTGTTGACAGAAGACGGTGTGCTGTTGTCTGTCCTGTGGGACCGCTGAGCCGATGGCTTCGGCTGTGCGTTGGAGGGTGAGGGGTGGATCCTGGCGGGACGCTCCCCAGCTGTTAGGATGCTTTCCCCTGGAGCTGAGAGGAGGGGGTGACACAGTCACAGTGGCCATTCAGGAACCTCGAGTGGCTGGAGAAGCCGGTTGAGCTTGGAACCTGGGGAGTGGGCAGAAGAACCGAGGAAATGAGTAAGGATGGAGAAGGAGCCACCAGGCAGGAAGGAAGCCTGGAGAGGAATCAGTAGTTACAGCCCCAGAGCCCCAGTGGGATTCTTTCTGAACAGAGTCTGTTTGATCTGGCACTTAGAGGTGCAGTGGCGAAAACAGCCAGAGCATTTCGAAGAGCTTAGGGAGGCAGAGTGATGAGCGTGAACACGTAGCCATTCGCACACCCAGCATTGGTCGAGTTCTCTGTGCGTCGAGTTCTCTGTGCGTCCGGTGTGCCGGGTGAGAAAGCTGCAACCGTGAAGGAGATGGATGCGGAGCGTTTCTGCAGAGCGCACAGCAAGACGACTAGCTGGGGGATTTCGATGCCTTGCCGTGAGTCTGGAAGGGAGGAAGTTCTGAGGACCACGGAAACACAGAGGAGAGGCAGAAATTGGAGATGAGTTAGTAGAGGGGACTTACCTTCTCAGCTGTGCAAGGTGTCCAGCTTGCCATCTTTTCACCCCGGGGTCAGTAGCAGAGCCCTTGGTGGGCGCCTCCTTGATCTGTGCTGCCTTATGGTTAAATGGACTCTAGCAGCTTCCCTCACGGACGGTGAGGGCCTCGTAGCACAGAGATTCTAGATCTGTGAGACTGCAGGGGCACGTGGAGGGCTAAGTCACAAATTGTGTAAAATTATTTAAATGCGCAATTAAAAGTGTCCCAAACTTTGCATCATTTCAAACATATGATTTAAAAAGGAAGAAAAGAAACCACATCGAGGTTTCTCTTTTGTTTAGGGCCTGTAGGAGTAGGACAGGAGCTGGAGAGGAGAATTCCCAGGCCCTTTGCAGGGTGAGGGGCGCATTGTTGGGAATGTTAGAAGCGCTGGCAGAGCGCGCCGTGCAGCGCTGTGAGATACGACACACCAAGTCTCTGGGGAGGTGGGGACCGGTGGTCGAAGTACTTACTGCATTTGCTGTGTGTGAGCAGGAGTCCATGCGTAGTAATTCATGGACCATGGAAATGGGTTACTAGTTCTTCGTCCAGCCTCCCCTCAAGTGAATTTTTAAAAGATAGTTGTTTTACATCTTAATCTGTAAGTTTTAGAACTTGGTAACCAGTACCTGCACACTGAGCTCTCCCTCGGTCCTCACGCCACAGACCGACTGGGTCTACAGCATTCAGGCGGGCGGACAAGCATTTCCTCTTCCAACGCTCACTGTGTATTCTGCAGCTGAATCATTTGTACACTATTCAAAATTCTGGCTGCTTAAAGGTGTGTAGAACCGTGACCTCACTTGCAGTAATTTAATCAGTATTTCCATCTGTCCCTATCCAAGGAGCTCACAGTGGTTTTCTTACCTGACGGACAGTTGCAAAATGTTTGTTTATGGAACAGGAGTCAAACAGTGCTCCTTGTAAAGATGAATGAGGATGAAATTCATGGGAAGTGGACAATACAACTTATAAAAACAGCTTTATTAAGATACAAAGACCATAAAGTTCACGCATTCACAATTCAATAAATGGGGTTTAGTGTACATGCATAGAAGGAGAGAGAGTTGTGCAACCATCACCACTAACTGATTCCAGAACATTTTCTTCATCCCCCGAAAGAGTCCCTGTGCCCGTCAGCAGTCATTCCCCATGTCCCCCTCTCAGCCTCTGACAACCACTAGTCTACCTCCTGTCTCGACGCATTTGCCTATTCTGGACATCTCACATAACCAGACTCATACAGTGTGTATCCTTTTGTGCCTAGCTTCTTTTACTTAGAATAATATTGCCGAGTTTCATCCATGTTGTGGCATGTATCAATACTTGCTTTTTATGGCTGGATACTATTCAGTTATGTGAACATATTAAATTTTGTTTATGTCTGCATTGGTTGATGGATATTTGGTTTGTTTCTACTTTTTGACTGTTAGGAGTAATGTTGCTATGAACATTCATGTACACATTTTTATGTGGGTGTAAGTTTTCCATTCTCTGGGTATGTATATACCTAGGGGTGGAATTGCTGGGTCACGTGATAACTCTGTGTTTACCGTGTGGAGGAGCCGCCACGTTATGTCCAGAGCGGCCACCCCGTTTCACATCCCCACAGCAACGTTAGAGGGTGCCGATTTGTCCACACCTTTGCCAACACTTGTTTGGAACAATACGGTATTATAGCAAACTCTTAATTATTCAGGGGCCGGTTATCTATAAGGTGGGTTTTCTAGGATTTTTGTTTCTCTTTCTCTCTCCCAAGTTACTGATTTGTTGGTTTTAATATCTAGTTTCACTTCCCTGGAGAGTGGAGGGTGAGAACATGGGAGAACATAAATTGGTTAATATAGGTACACATTAACACCTGTTAACAAGTTGATTAGAAAGGTTTGGAAAAGGCTGAATTATTAGCTTAAGTGGTATTTGGATTAATGGCAACCTCTGTAGGGCTGGGGTTGTATTCTTGGATACTATAATAATTTGTAAATTTTGTGTTTTCATTTTTAAAAATATTAAAGGCTTAATTAAGCATGTTGCATGTTATCTAGATGACCACCATATAGGGAAAACTGCAACTTAATTTTAGTGCCTTTGTTTGCATTTGAGTTTAATCCTTTGGTGCCAAAAAATTCAACTAACAATTAACAGCAATTAACTTAATGCAGTTTTCAAAGCATCTGAATGAGTCTGGGGTAATTTTTCTAAAAGCTTCATATATTACTCAGGTTTGATGAAGAGTCCCGTAGTCAGTCTCCCGTGGTGGTCTCAGAAGAGCCCTCGCAGTGGTGGTGAGAGGAGGCCACACTCCAGAGGATGTGAGGCTCAGCATAAAGCCGCCTGTCATAAGCAAACATCACTTCGAAGTGTCACACTTCAATCTTTTGAAATTCACATGGAATTTGTGTCGTTTCATAATATTCACATTCTAATATTAAAGTCTTAAATTATATAGCATCAAATAAAAGTAGCCGCACCCTCCCCCAGCATACTAAACAATGTTCCAGTTTACGTAGAATAGATTTTACTATCGTTTTCATGTCGTCCATTCCTTTAATAAATGTTTATTGATCCCTGCACTAGGGATATAAAAACATAAAGATGGTTTTCATTCTCTTTAAGATTGTATTACAGGTACATGAGGAAGCAGCACTGAGATGTGATGTAGGAAATCAAGTACAAGGGAACATAAAATGAAAAAGACTTAGGGATTCTATGACAAAGATTTTTGGGCAGAGTGCTTAAATACTTGCAGATACATTGTTGAAGATGACAGTTTTACGTCTAGAAGGTCATGAGTTTACGTTCCAGTTCTTACGCTTGCTGTACGACTGTGGCCAAAATACTTCCTTTTCTAAGCATCACTTTGCTTCCCCAATGGATCATGCGTGTTGGAAATGTCTAGAACTAGTCGAGTTTTGAGTAGTGGTGTAGTGTGGTTGAGAAGAAATCAGATCCTGTCATCCCATAAGTGTGTTCAACTCAAACATCCTACTGTGTGGCCTTTAGGACTCAGTGACCTCATGTGTACTGTGGACATAATCGGAGTACCATGTGGAACAGAGACAAGAATAATTAGACCAAAATCTCTGGTCTTTTTACATTTGTGGGCATTGATTTGGGATCCAGAGAATGAGTAGAGCAAAGAGAACATATTTAGGAGCTATAGAAACTAAGTAGGTTCATGTAATATATTGCAATATAATAATAATATATAGAAAAGGAAGATTTTCTGCTTTATAGAGTGGAAAAGTAGAGATGAGGAGAAAAGAGGCTTTTGAGAGTCATCACTGTGGGTTATAACATTTTTGGAAAGTCAAGTAAAGATTACAGTTTATTTTAAACATAATTTTGGTTTCTTGGTCTGTTTGTCTGTGCACATGAACGGCCGTGTACATGTCTGGCACTTAGCGTTCAATGAGTGTTATTTATTTTTCTGGAGAAAATGACAAATTAGTAGAGGGTAGTATATTTCATGACACAATGATGGGCATGATTTGTAAACTAGACTAGAATGGTAGATTGACTAGAAAAAAAAGACTATTTGAAGAGAAGAAAGAGGAGTTTGAAATGAGCAACTAGCTACTGGGTATGAGTGAATAGTGATCAAATATATTGGAAAAGCAGAACGTAGTTTTTTAGAAATCTTAATTTTGTAATAAAACCTATAATTGTTTTTATTATTTTCCAGTCTTTAGAAAAGACCCATATTTAGAGGAAGACATATGCCTTTAATTTACTCTCCAAGTCCTCCATAACCCCTAAACTATCTATAATATTCATGTGATAAAATAGTTAAGAGTGTAAAATAATAGTGACATGAAAACTTTGACCCAATGTGGACTCAACAGAAAGAAATTGCAAAGATGGAAAGAGTACCCAGGGCAATAGTGATCGTGTATAGAATAGGTATATTAAAGTGCAACTTTCAAATGTTAAAACATGGCTCACCTACAAATACACTGTGAACACATGTCAAGGATTTATTTAGCTCATTAATGAGGCAAGCAGCAGGGTGTTGCAGCTGGCTCGCAGGGCACTGGTGAGCAGAGATTTATATAATCTGCCAGGAAAGGCATGTTGAAATGTTTGCTAAATTAGAGACAAGACTGGTTAATGTCCTGGAGTGCAGTAAAAGTATAACCTTTGCAGTTATAATTTCTGAAAGATAGACATTATTTACATGTCTACTGGACCAAAAAAAAAATCTGCAGATTAATCTGTAACTTACATAATCAGTAGTAAATAGCAAGTCAAAATAGGTATGTTCTAGAGAATGAAATAATCCATGGGCAGACCAGTCAGACCAGCTCTCGTGTGACGTTAAAAGGACAGACGGCCGTCCTTTGCCTTATTTCTGTGTTCTGCCTAATTTTCAAAATATGTGCTAGGGTTAGAGGGACCCTTAATGATCACCAGAACTACCAGGATATCTGGAACTCTCTGTTGTGCCCCCAGGTCTCTCAGTGGGCGTGGGATCTCCTGGAGGCAGATTTTTCTCCTGGGCTGAAGTCCCCCAATAAACGTGTATTTGGCTTCTTAAAAAGAGACTTGTTGTTCTTCCAGCTCCTCACTTTCCCACCTTTCCTCTCCTACCTCGTTTTGTTTCTGTACTCACTGGACTAAATGGCAGGTGGTTGTTGCCTTCTCCCGACTCCCATACAAACATAAATTCACAGGAAGTCACTTTGTAATAAAGCAGCAAGCCCATTTCCAATACAAATTGCTTTGCTGGATATTCCAGAAAGGAGGAAAAAAAGTCTAGTGGGCTCTGAAACTCTTTGCCATTAAATCCTTCAGACCTAGTTAACAAAATCCAGCTGGGCGAGGTGGCTCGCGCTTGTAATCCCAGCACTTTGGGAGGCCGAGGCAGGAGGATCTTGAGGCTAGAAGTTCGAGACCAGCCTGGGCAACATAGTGAGACAGCTGTCTCCACAAAAAATAAAAAAATTAGCTGGGTGTGATGGTGCGCACCTGTCATCCCAGTTACTCAGGAAGCTGAGGCAGGAGGATTGCCTGAGCCCAGGAGTTCCAGGCTGCAGTGAGCTATGATGAGGCCACTGCACTCCAGTCTGGGTGACAGAGTGAGACCTTGTCTCCAAAAAAAAAAAAAAAAAAATCCACAGAAGCATTGTTTAGTTTGGCTTGGGATTACTATAGAGGTATTAGTATTTTTCATTCTTGTGGCAGTTCACATCAGTTTTCTAAATAAGTGTTGATTGTAATTAAAAACTGGACATAGGCTCTCTGGGAGGCCGAGGTGGGCGGATCATTCTGAGCTCAGGAGTTCGAGACCAGCCTAAGCAAGAGCGAGACCCTGTCTCTACCAAAAATAGAAAGAAATTAATTGGACAGCTAAAAATATATATAGAAAAAATTAGCCGGGCATGGTGGCGCATGCCTGTAGTCCCAGCTACTTGGGAGGCTGAGACAGTAGGATCGCTTGAGACCAGGAGTTTGAGGTTGCCCTGAGCTAGGCTGACGCCACGGCACTCGCTCCAGGCAAGAGAGTGAGACTCTGTCTCAAAAAAAAAAAAAAAAAAAAAAGTAAAAGATAAATGAGGGAGAAGTGTACCCTGCAGAATACCTCATAATTTTTCCTCTACGCACAAGAAGCGGGACCACAGCCCCCCAGCCCTTCCCTGTGGGCCGCACCCCCCGGGGAAAGCACAAAAAGGGGGAAGCCCATTTGTGTCACCGTGTGACCAAGGTCAACTCAGCTGCCATGAGTTATGTTGCTCCTGTGCACCCCTGAGGCCCGATGTGGTGACAATGGCGCTTTACCTCTGTGGTCTCCCTTCCAAAACGCATCGCTCCAGTCTACTGATGAGACATCTAAGGGATATTCTGACATAAATCCCGGGCAGCCCTCAAACTACGCAGGTCACCAAAAGCAAACACAAAAGTCCGAGAAACCCTCACAGCCCAGAGGAGCCTGCAGAGACATGGCCACGAAATGTCACGTGGGATCCTGGGTGGGGTCTTAGCGCAGAAACAGAACATTAGGGGAAATGACAAAAAATTACAAAAACCCTGAATAAAGCGTGGGCGCCTGGATATTAACTGTGACAGATGCCAACCTGTTAATCGCAGAAGAAACCGGGTGTGGGGTATGTGGGAACAGTAATTCTGTAAATATAAAACAGTTCTAAAATTAAGTTTATTTAAAAACAACAGCCCCAAGGTTGGCTGCAGTGGTGCACACCTGTGATCCCAGCACTTTGGGAGGCCGAGGTGGGAGGATCGCTTGAGCTCAGAAGTTTGAGACCAGCCTGGCGAACATGGCGAGACCCCATCTCTACAAAAAATTTAAAAATTAGCTAGATGTGGTGGTGCGTGCCTGGAGTCCCAGCCACTTGGGAGGAGGCTGACACAGGAGGATTGCTTGAGGCCAGGAGTTCGAGACCAGCTTGAGCAAGAGCAAGACCCCATCTCTACTATAAATAAAAAAATTAGCTGGGCGTGGTGGCTCAGGCCCGTAGTCCCAGCTACTCGGGAGGCAGAGCTCAGGAGCCGGATTTTGCAGTGAGCTGTGATCACACCATTACACTCTACCCCGGCTCTGTCTCAAAAAAAAAAAAAAAGAAAGAAGCAATTATGTTAAGGAAAGTGGCTCATGCGCCTCCCCTGGAGTTCTGAGTTTTCAAAACAACAGTGGAAGGGGAGGGAGAAGGTAAAATTATTGTAAATGGAAACAAATCAGATACAGTTTAACTGGCCACACAGTGAGGCTAAGCCTATTTCCATAAACAACGACATGCAATGAGAGCCACCGCTGTCTCATCCGCCCCTCCTGCAGACTCATCTTTCACATGGGGAAACTGAGGCATGGACAGGTTAAGCGAGGCCATGGGCTGCATCAGATTTTCCAAAAGAGATTCGTTGAATTCCTAACCCTTTCTTCACCTCAGACTGTGCCATTATTTGGAAAGTGTCTTTTTTTTTTCCTGAGACAGTCTCGCTCTGTTGCCCGGGCTAGAGTGCCGTGGCATCAGCCTAGCTCACGGCAACCTCCAACTCCTGGGCTCAAGCGATCCTCCTGCCTCAGCCTCCCGAGTAGCTGGGGCTACAGGTGCGCACCACCAGGCCTGGCTAACTTTTCTATTTTTAGTAGAGACGGGGTCTTGCTCTTGCTCAGGCTGGTCTCAAACTGAACTCCTGACTTTGAGGGATCCTCCCGCCTCGGCCTCCCAGAGTGCTGGGATCACAGGCGAAACTGTAAAGAAATACAGTCCTTACGCAGGTAATCCAGTTAAAATGAGGTGGTCAGGGTGGGCCCTCATCCAACACGACTGGTGTCCTTACAAAAGGAGTTTGGACCACAGACACACACAGAAGACAAAGACACAGAGAGGAAGGCCATGTCAAGGCAGACAGAAGCAGAGGCCGCAGCCATGCAGCCACAGCCAAGGGACACTGGGGGCCCCCAGAGCAGCTGGAGGAAGCCCGGCCCTGCCGGCACCTGCATTTCACATTTCTGGCCTCCAGGACTGTGACATTCCCGTTTGAAGCCCCCAGGTTGCGGTGCTTTGTTAAGGCGGCCCCTGGACACTGTCCAAGGCCACACAGCAGGCAAGTGGCAGAGCCAGGGTTGGACCCCAGGCGCCCAAGACAGGGCAAGTGGGCGGGGGCTGTACCTGCAGCCCGCAGTGACCAGGACCTACTGTGTCCCCAGCCCCACCCCCAAGAAAAACCCACACAGCCCCAGGCCAGAGCACCAGAAATTTATTGAACCCTCCACAGTCTCCCAAAGCACAACTACCCACACACAGCAAGGGGGTGGGGTCCCCCCAGGCCTGCTGCGGTGGCCCAGGCCAGGGAACCAGCATGGGGGCACCCCGAGCTGTCAGGCCAGAGCCAGGCTGGGGGGATGGAGGGGCCACAGGGAGGGGACGGGGCAGTCTGAGGGCAGAGGCTTCTGGCTGGAAGTCCTGCAGCCCAGAATGCAGGGAGGGGGAGGAAGGCAGAGACAAGGACGTGGAGGGCAGGCAGGACCCCGAGAGCTGCCAAAGGAGGGGGCCGAGGGAGGACACGCAGAACAAAAAGAGGATAAAACCAGCCCTTAAAACACAGCTTCCGCCCTAGGTCGCGGGGTGCACGCGCACACACACACACGAGACGAGATGCCCCTGGGGTGACGGCCTGGGTCCCAGGGACCCCCACCGCCACATTCAAGCTACAGACTGGAAGGGGTTGAACAAGGGCTGGGACCAAGTCCCACGATTTATCAGATGGGATGAGTTTTTGGTTTTTCTCTCCAAAAGGGGAATTTAAAAATCTACAACAAATCACACCAAATTCATTAAAAGCGATAAAAACCCAGCCTCTCCCTCCTCACTCGAGCTTCACACCGGGCCAAAAAAGCTACACCAAGAAGAAACATGGAAGTGCCCAGTCAGGTCTCCCCACCCAAATAGAAGTCCTAGAGCAGGGTGGCCCCCACTATGCGGCTGGGATGGTCTGGACAGTCCCAGCAGCTGCCAGTGTCGATGGCCCAGAGCTGGGTGAGGAGGGGGCGAAGGTAAGAAAGACCACCCCAAGGGAAAGAGGTTTCCAAGGACGAATTCTAAAAAGTCTTGGTGCTGGGCGTGCAGGCAGGCGGGGACACCGGGGTCGCCATCAGCTGTGCTGCTCCAGGTAGGCAGACAGGAGCAGTCCCGGCGGCCAAAAGTCCAGGTGACGGTTGCTGACTTTCATCTGCCGCCTGCCCTCCAGGTCCGCACCTGCGGGAGGGGACAGGCGGGACACGAATTAACCGAATATAAGAGTCACGGTGCACAGAGCTGCGAGGACCCAGAGTGGCCAGAAGGCGGTGCCCTCGCCCCTCCCCTTCCCTGCTAGAGGTCACCCCGAGCTGGTCACCGTGGACTGGCTGACTCCACCCACAGGTCCAGGGCCTGGCTCGCGACAACTGTGCTCCCCGAGGGCTTCGATCCGTGGCGCGCTGCACCCTCCCCCACCTCTCATCCCATTGTCCAGATGGGGACCTTGGGAGGCCCAGGCCCACGGCCACGTGGACACTCACACACGTGCCTGACCAAGCACCCAGCCTCCACCCCTGCCCTGCAGAGGTGACCTTGAAGCTTAAAGGCCCTGGGTGGTCCAGCCCCCACCAGCCTCCCCTCACTCCCCAACCCGCCCCTCTCCCTAGCTCCAAAACCTAGACTAGCCACACTCCCAGGCCAAACTCAGTCCCACCTCCAGGCCTTGCTTCGGTGGGGCTTCCGCTGCCTGGGACCCCCTTCCCTGCTCCCCGATCTTGCTAAGACCCCCCTCTTCCGTGTCTAGACCACAGCCCTACCCCCACAAAGAGGCTCCCCATCCCCAGCCAAGGCCCTCCACTCTGAGTCTGCAGGAACAAAGGCGGGCGTGGGGGCTGTGGCTCCCACAGGGGAGGCAGAGGAGGAACCATTGGGGTTACCATGGAAACCGTCTCCTTGGCAACTCCAGGCAGGAGGCGGAGAGACAGGTGCGGAAGCCAGGACCAGATGGGGTGCCTGGGGCCCGCAAGGCCCTTCGGGGACCTTCACTAGGGGACTGTGTCCTGAGGCCACCCCCCATCATAAAAGCAGGGACACAGGCCCCAGGAGGGGGACGGGTCTGAAATCCCATGTATGCTATGGGGGTACCCTATGGCTAAATGTGAACCCTCCGGACACTGGGCGTCTGCATCTCATCTCCGAGTCTGTGAGGTTCCCCCAAAGCCTGGCTTCGCCACCCCTACCTGGGGCCCCACCCTCCCCCCAGCCCTGGAGATGTGGATCGAGTGGCGTCTGCATCCAGTTGTCCAACTGCGCCCCCAGTGTCACCCAGCGTAGGGCCAGACACGCGGCGGGCTTCTGTCCACACTATCCGCACTCCGGGAGCTCTGCCCACTTCCGCCAGAAGTCTCCCCGCTGGGGAGCCAGACCAGGGGAGGCGCTGGCCTCGTGCCCCAGGTTGAATGGGCCAACTGGGGTCCTGGGGTCCTGGGGCCACCAGGCACTTACTGGCCGAGATGAGGTCCATGTACTGGCAGACGGCGTGAAGCAGGAGCCTCTCGAAGCTGTGGAGGGACGAGGGTGAGTGGCCAGGCTCTGCCAGGCCAGCGTGGGGGCGGGGCTCTCTGCACCTGCCCCGCCCGCTCACCTGTTGTCCAGCATGGCCGTGTACACGGCCTGGGGGGACACGGAGAAGAACCTGAGCAGCCGCTCCTCCCAGGTCTCCAGCGTCTCCTGTGAGAGAGCGGGGCCCAGAGGTCAGGCACCTGCGGGACCCCCACCGGGCTGTCCAGGTCCCCGTAAACCCAAGACCCTGCGTTCAGTTGTCACCTCTGACCTACCACCTGAGGCTACCCCAAGGACACCAGGCGCTTAGACATTGCCATGCATCTTCTGCCTGGGGAACTCCTACACACCCTGCAGTGCCCACCTTCATTGGCCTCGTCCCTCCTACTCAAAGGAGAGCCTTTTGGAAGCTGCTCCGGCTCACATGACATGACCCACACCGGGTGACGGGTTTCCCGTCACCCCATCTCCAAGTGTTGTGGAAAAGGGCCAGTCAGGTAGGGAGACAGGTGGGGCGCTCACCATGGGGATGCGGCTCCGCTTGAGCACGGCTCGCAGACGCCGACTGATGCGCTGGAAGCACTCACGGGGTGTGTAGGCCGGGTCCTCTGCAAGAGTCCAACGGGCAGCTGTGGGGCCAAGCACACCTGCCCCATACCCTTACCCTGTCCACAACTAGTCCCCTCTAACCCTAGCCTGATGGTCCCGCCCACACCCCAGCCCCACCCACCCTAGCCCGTTGGCCCTGCCCACACCAGGCCACACCCTCATCCATACCCTGGGCCCCCACACCAGGGCCCGCCCACCAATCCCACAGGCTCCGCCCACACCAGGCCCTGCCCTCTTTCACACTCTGGCCTGGCCCCAGCCTGCTGCCCCACCCACCCGGCTGGCCCCGCCCCATCACGCCGTGGCGCCCCGCCCACCCTGGCCCCACCAGGCCGCACCTCTCCGCTGGTCCTCCCCGCGGCCAGGACCACGCCTCCGGGCCTTGCTCCTGCCCTCCTCCTCCAGGTAGCGCAGGACACGCTCCTGCTCCTCCCCGGAGCGGTTCATGAAGTCGTTCCAGACCTGGAAGAGGTGGGCAGGCTGTGAGACCCCGGGCTGATGTCTGCACCTCTGGGCCTCAGTTTCCCTGCTCGGCAGACGGACGTAGAAGGCCACCAAGTACGCGGAGGCGCTTCCTGTGGACACCTCTGCCCACTGACGGGGCGCCCACTGACGGGGCATCCACTGTGGCCGGGCCCCCAGCCGGGTGTGGGGAAAGCCGGGGACCAAGAGGGGGATGGGTCCGGGCCACAGACCCCCGCCCGCCACACGTGTCATTAACTCCCAGAGTGTGATGAGATGAATCCCGGGCGCTGGGAAGTCCCGGGGTCGGGTGGGGGTTCTGGCCTGGTCTGGGGACCCCACGGGGGCCTTCACCAAGAGATCATAAGCTGGGGGTGCTCTTGGTGGAGGAACCAGCAGCTAGCCAGAACCTGGGAGGAGGCAGGTGTCCCGTGCAGGGTGAGGGGTCTGGGGCCTCACCTCCACGTAGGTGGCATTGTTGCAGGCCTCCGCAAAGATGCCTGGTGCCGCAGGGTGTGCCAGGTCCCCGTCCTCCAGGCTAGGCGGGCCCCCGTCTGTCTCCAACAGGGTCAAGAGGTACTGGGCTAGAGGGAAACAGATGGCCTCTGGGCTGGGGTGGCACTGAGAGCCCCCTAGGCTCCATGGGGACCCAAGGACCATCTTTCCTCCCTTTATACCCTCTCAGCCTCTGCACCTCCATGCTCCAACTGTCTTTCCCCAAAGGTACAGAAACCAGCCAGCCTCCAGAGCTCTACCTACCTCTCCCTGGCTTGTCCAACTCCTACACATCCTTTAAAGCCCCAGCTCTAATGCCCAGAGATCCCTCTGGCCCAGCCCTGATCCAAGAGTCTGGGGGGTGTCCGTGTCTGGCTCTGTTCTTTCTATATTTTTTTTAGTAGAGACGGGGTCTCGCTCTTGCTCAGAGCTGTTCTCGAACTCCTGAGCTCAAACGATCCAACCGCCTTGGCCTCCCAGAGTGCTAGGATCACAGGCGTGAGCCACCGCGCCCGGCCTGTGTCTGGCTGTTACCTGCTCCCCTGGCCCAGAGCTGACACCTCTCTGGGTCCCCAGCACAGCCTGGCTCAGCGCCTGGCTCACGGAACGGGCAGCAGATATGACCGACATGCATGCCTTTCTTGTCTGAGGCCCAGGAGCCCAGGAGGTGCCTCCCCACCCCTGCTCACTGTTTTCCAGGCGCTGGAGGCTCTTCCGCCCCTTGGCCTTGGGCACGAGGTCTGAGTTCCTCACCGCCTGGTTGATGAAGTGTTGCTTCCGCTTGGAAGCCGAAAGTCTCTTCACCTGGGAGCTGGCCAAAGTGGGCAGACAGCCCGGAAGAGGCCTGCGGGCCAGGGTGGGGGGCGGTCCTTAGGGCCAAGACAGGCCAGAACCCTACTGTAGCCACTGCCCGCTTGGTTTCCCCTAGCAATGGGGAGCTCACCGCCCTATTTGGCGGTAGAGTCCTACCTAGATCCTTAAAGTATTATTGTGAGTAAACCGAGGCTTGGAGAAGGGAAGACATTTGTCCAAAGTCACACAGCAGGTGGATGGCCAAGAAAAGCTGCTGCCCCCCAACACCCCCTTCAAGATTTTAGCTGCCAGCCAATGAGGCCCACAGCCTCCAAGACTTGAACACCAGCCTCTTCTGGAAGTGGAGATTCAAAAAACTTGGTTTTATCTAGCACTCCCCACCCCCAGCAGCAGATAAGCCAGGAAATCGTCCCCAGAAATGCACGACTATGCCCAAGCCAACCTGCCTCATGCCCCCGAGTACTCCCCCTCGACATCCCCCAGGAGCCGGGAGCAGAGAGGGGCTGGAGTGGCCCCCCAGGGCTAATCTGCCCTGCTTCGAGCAAATGGCATTAATTGTGGAGCTGGATTAGCCGGCACAGCCAGGCCCCCCGTGGAGGCCCAAGGGCCAGCCACTTGGAGAAAGGGACAGACAGTTACAGCGGGCACCGCGGCCACCGAGGAAGTGGGGTGGGGGGGCCCCTTAGATGGAAACTTTCCAGCAAGCAGAAACCACACGGCCCGGTCAGCCTCGCTGCAGGCTGCAGAGCTCTCCCGGGCTCAGAAGCCCCCACACCACGGGGCTCATGGTTGGGGGGATTCCGGAGTCTGGGGGCTCAGATTCTCCCGCCCCCCCCAACCACCCAACGCACACTCTGCCACAGCTCCTGCGTCCAGACCTCTGCCTCAGGGGTGCCGCTGCCTGTGCGCCCTCCCCAAGCCCCGCGTGCCTCTTCTCCTTTTGACTTTTGTCCAGACCCCCTCAGTGAGGCACCTGACCCCCTACTCAATACCTCACTCTCCCCATCCTCACTCCCTGCACCGCCCCCCGGCATGCACAGCCACGCCTGGCACACAGTAGGTGCTCAAGAAATAACTACTGCCGAGGCGCTCATGCCTAGCACTTTGGGAGGCCAAGGTCAGAGGACCACTTGAGGCCGGGAGTTCGAGACCAGCCTGGGCAACATAGCAAGACTCTGTCTCTACAAAAAATTTTAAAAGTAGCCAGGCATGGCAGCGGCATCTGTTGTCCCAGCTACTCAGGGGGCTGAAGCCGGAGGATCACTTGAGCCCAGGAGTTGGAGGCTACAGTGAGCTATGATGATGCCACTGCACTCCAGCCTGGGTGACAGAGTGAGACTCTGTCTCAAAAAAAAAAAAAAAAACCCAAACAAAAATGCCAAATCAATTTTCAACAAAATCCCATGATTCTAAGACTAAACCCAGAGTCCAAATCCCCACCCAAACTTTCCTAGTGTCCAGAGTTCCCAAGACACAAATTAAGAACAAAGGCACACCCCCAACCCCCTCTCCCAAAAGACTAGAAAATGCCTTGAAACCCTAGGACAGCTGAGACAAAATGCCATCGAGGGGATTAGGAGTGAGGTCAGGGCTCGCTGGGGTCTATACATATGTAAAGAGTCAAGACTTAAATCTGTGCACTTTATAGAGCAGCTGTCACATCTGGATTAAAAAGTAAACAGGCCGGGCACGGTGGCTCACACCTATAATCCTAACACTTTGGGAGGCTGAGGCGGAAAGATCAGTTGAGGCCAGGAGTTCAAGACCAGCCTGAGCAAGAATGAGACTATCTCTATAAAAAAAATGGAAAAATTAGCCGGGTGTAGTGGTGGCACCTGTAGTCCCAGCTACTCAGGAGGCTGAGGCAGGAGGATTGTGTGAGCCCGGGAGTTGGAGGCTGCAGGGAGCTCTGATGACACCACTGCACTCCAGCCTGGGTGACAGAATAAGACTGTCTCAGGAAAAAAAAAAAAGTAAACAGGCTGAGGACATCCAGGGCCTTCTGAAGTTGGCATGGGATAGGCATGACAGCCTTTGAGGCAAAATCTATGAAAAGTTATCTGACCACTGAACTCACAAGGACCCGAGTTCCCACCCGCAGGACACACAGGTGGAGGAACAGCCAGGCTTCCACCCAGGACCAGGCACTCGGAACTCTCTGGCCAAGCCACGCCAGAAACTCAGAGGCGGACTCCTCACTGGGCTGCGGGGAAGAGGGCAGGCCCCGGAATCTCAGCCCCGAGTTTGAACTCCACCTACGGCACTTCGCTCAGCGACCTGCAGCCCACTGTCTGCAAAGTGGGGATAGGAATGGTCCCCACAGGTGCCTGTGGGTCTGAGAGGGACAATCAAAGTTAAGAGGGGCCAGGACAGATATTTCCCCCTTTATCTCAGTTGCCACCTGCTTGGTTTCCTCCTGTGACGGAGAGCTCACCTCCTCAGCCATGCCACACCCTTCTTGGTCACAGCAGCATCCCTGGCTGGAGTGTTTCCTCCAGGTTAGGCTCATTTGGCGTCATCTGTCTCACCACCGCAGGAGGCTAATACTAGTATTTTGACGCCCATTATACAGATCAGTAAAGGCGCAAAGTCACCGTGCAAGTTCCCACGGCTGCGAAGATGGCAGTTGGAAGAGCACGTGGCAAAGTCAGGTCCTCAGCCCGCAGTGTGGCAACCAATGACCACTCAAGGGATGCTCACGGTTATGTTACGCCAACGTCTCTGAAGCCAGACCCGAGCCGAGGCTGCCCCCTCAAGGCCTGAGCACCCCGACCCACATCCCAGATTCACCCATGGCCTCCCCAGGGCCCCAGTGCCTGTGTCTCCACCCCAGCAGCTGGACAGGGCTGATAACGGGGGCTACATCCGAGGGGAGACGTCAGAGTGGGGCGGGGCTTGGGGAGACAGCTCGAGCCCTCACAACAGGGGCCTGGTAGTGTCCCAGCCACCACGCAGGCAAGGGGTGCACCTGGGGCTGACCTGGACCGACTGAGCCATGCGGCTACCTTCAGGCTCCCAAAGACCTGCCTGGTCCCTTCCTGGCTCCAGCACCAGCTGTGGCTCTCTAGTGCCCTCAGGGCAAGGCCCAATTCCTTCTTAGTCTAGCATTGGACCACACTGGCAGGCCTACACCTGCTTCCACAGGTGCTGGGGGGGGCTCGCCACCCTCCTGTGGTCCCCAAATGCTGAGCTGAGCACTGGAAAGTGAGTCCTACCACCACATCAAGCTCGCTGACTTCAACCAGATTCCAGCAGGAAACAAGACACATTTGGCCTCTGTGGGGGACTGTGGGGCCTGGAGTCACAAACACCCCACTCCAGAAATGGGAGGGGGTGGCAGAGCACAGCAAAGTACCTACCCAGAGGGACCTCTTCCCGGGAGGGCCTCAGTGTCGCCAGGAACAGCCCACCCCAGGGCCTTTGCATGTACTGAGCTGGCCCTGTAGCAGTCTTCCTCTGGCTCCCCTGTCATCGCCCAACCCCCACCTAGCCCAATCTTGCAGCTCCTGCAACCAGCTGGCCCCTTTACTCGGTTGCCCCTTAATCACTGCCTCACCAGACCTCTGAGGCAGTGAATGCTCAGCACCCAGCCCACAGTGTGTTTGTTGAATGAATAACTAAACTTCTGTTTACACACTCGCCCAAGGGCTAGTTCATCTGTTTCTCCTGCCACCCAACAAGATCACTTTACCAATGGGGAAACTGAGGATCCAGAGAGGGGGGCTGAGGCTTCCTGCACCCGGCAGGACCCCAGAGATGTTTACATGGCGGAAGTTACCAGTGCCCACTGAGAGTGGACCGTCCTCACTGTTGCCCCCAATTCTACTCCCTGCAGACTCGGAAAAGGGACCTTCTGAGCCCCACTCCCCTGGGCCCGGCACCGGCCCCCTCCCCAGGAACCTGCAGGAGAGGAGGTCACTTCCCCAGCAGGAAACCCAGGGCTCAGGGCGGAGGTGACTCAGCTTGGGGCGGGGCAGACTGGGGGGGCCCCCAGCAGTCCCCAGCCCCCAACCAGGATGGGGAGGGAAAGGAGTGGCCAGCAGGTAAATAGACACCCAAGAAGTGAGGAAAGGGGAAGGTCTGGGGGGAGGTGAGGAATAAATTTGGGGTGAGGTTGGACAGATGCAATGGCTCATGCCTGTAATCCCAGCGCTTTAGGAGGCCGAGTTGGGAGGATCACTTGAGCCCAGGAGCTCGAGACCAGCCTGGGCAACATAGCAAGACTCCATCTCTACTAAAAATAGAAAAATTAGCCAGGCGTGGTGGTGGCGCCTGCAGTCCCAGTTACTCGGGAGGCTGAGACAGGAGGATGGCTCGAGCCCAGGAGTTGGAGGCTGCAGTGAGCTGTGATTGCACCACTGCACTCCAGCCTAGGCGATAGAACGAGACCCTGTCTCAAAAAAAAGAAAAAAAATTGGGGTGAGAAGGGCTCTTGGAGGGGAAAGGAAGTACGAATGTATTTACATATTCACACACCAAATATCCACACCTGGTTCCAAGAAGATGGGGGAGGAGCCCATTTGGTGGGGAAGTGCCCACCGGAGGTGGGTAAATGCCCCCTTGAAAGAGGCACCTTTTCTCCTTGAGATAAACAGCCCTGTGTGGCCTCTGGGCAAATACCCAGGTGGCGATGGTCCCGACGAGGTGCTACTAAACATAAGGACAGTAATAATAACGACATAGAAAACGCAGTGATAAAATCACTTTAAAATAATGCTAACATAGCTAAGACATACAAGATAATAATTTAAAACAATAATTAAAAGATGGTCGCTCCCGTTTGCTGGGCATCTGCGAGTGCCAGGTAACTCTGACCCTCAATCACCCTGAAAAGAGATAAATGTGACCGGCACATTTTACAGATGGGGAAACCGAGGCACGGAAGGACGGGACAACCCTGCCCAGGTGGCACCGCGGGCACACGAAGGGGACAGAAACGGAACGCATGCCACCTCCTCATCCCCCACAGACGGTGGCACCTCCGCGGGCGAGGCGGACCCCGCGGGCGAGCGCAGAGGTGTCCGCGTAAACACCCCGCCACACACCGGCGCTTCCGGGTCCCACTCCGAGCGCAGACGGGCCCCTGTTCGCCCCAGGTTTAAGCGCCCCGCCCCCAGCCTAACTGGGTATTTACCCGCAGAAAAACCAAGAGCCCCGTCTACGCAGAAAGGTGGGGTGGCGGGGGTCGGATAAACCCAGACGGTGCGCAGGGGACGCGAGCGCAGGACCCCAGGCGGGCGGACCCCAGCGCGCCCGCAGCTCCCCGGGCCCGGGCACTTCGCACGGGCGGAGAGCGACGCGGAACCGCGGGCGGGACCCCTGGTAGGCGAGCCCTCGGGACCGGGGGTAAGTGGAGGCCCGAGCGGGGTGCGTCCCCGCCCCCCCGCGAACACCCAGCGCACGGGCGCTGGGACACCTGGGTGCCCACATGCCCATGAAGCCCCCGCCCCGCCTGGGGAGCGCAGCGGGCGGCAGGGGAGGCAGGGGAGGCCCGAGACCCGCGCGCCCGCCCGGCCCGCCCGCGCTCACAGCAGCCGCCGCCCGCCCGGGGCGCCCTCCGCCGTCGCCACCTCCGGGCCGCCCTCCGGGTCCTCCAGAGCTACCATGGCTCGGACGCTGCTGTCGTCGCCGCCGCCCGGCAGGGCCTTCACCCGGCCGGGCAGGAAGTGACGGCCGCCCAGGGGCGGGCCGGGGCGGGGCCTGGAGGCAGGACGCGCCGGGCGGGGGCCGCCACGATCCCCGCGCCCGGGCCCGCGGCGAGCTGGGGCGGAACTCAGCCCCGGTGGACAAAAGGGGAAACTGAGGCTGGGGCGGGGGCGGGGAACAGGGAATCCAGCCGCGGAGGCACAGACGGGGAAACCGAGACAGGGATGGGGCGGAGATCCGGCCGTGAGCCCTACACCCGGAAATGTAGCCCAGGGGGAAGAACAGACGGGGAAACTGAGGCTAGGAGGCGGGGACTGGGCCACCATCCCCGCGCCTGGACCCAACCGGGAACCGAGGGATGGGCGGACAGACGGGGAAACTGAGGCCTTGGTAGTGGGGAGAGAGGGAGGGAGGCCTTTTTGGAGGCCCGGATGGCTGAAACCATCACCACGGGGGGGTTGGGGGGGGTTCCTTCCACCAGACCCCTGCAGTCCTCACTGGGGGCCGTCCGTGCAACGCTGGCTGGGCAGCCCCAGTTTACTCATCTCTAAAAATAGGACGACATCAGCCCCCAACCCCTCTCCGCGCTTTAGGGTTTATTCATCAACAAATGCCCACTGCGGACTGGGCAGGCGCCAGGGACCCAGCAGTGACCAAGACAGACCCCTGCCCCACTGGATGGGGTGGGGAAGAGGCCTTAGCGGTCAGGGAAGGCCTCTGAGAGGGGAACTGGTGAGCTGCAGAAGCTTCCCGGTGAAACAGGAAGCGTGTATGAAGCAGAGGGAACAGCCTCTGCAAGGTCCGGGGGTGGGGGCACCCAGAGTGACCAGAGTAGGGTGGGTAACCTGGTGCCCTATGATGATAGGTCTGGGTTTTCTTGTCCTGAGGGTACTGGGGAGCCATGGGAGGGTTTAGAGCAGAAAATTAAATACACTCTAGAATCTGGAATCCCCCCTTACGTCCACAAGAAGTGCGGGGCATTGAGGACCATAGTAACACGCAGGGATGCAACGTGCCAAGTCCAGCCTGGTAGGAACTGTACAGGACAAAGGACCTGGTTGCCTTAACAAATAAAGAGCAAGCAGGAAAAAGAAAAAAAGGAAGAGAAACTATTAAAAGACTCAAAAGTGCGCATACCGTGAGACTTTGTGTAGAAATAAATGTGAAAAGAAGCAAAAGAAATCAATGGTGATGCCAATTGGGTGGAGAGGGTGCCTCTAGGGGGAGTGCTTGGGGTGGGGGTTGGGGGTTGAGGATGTTTGGTTTTCTGATCTGGGGCGTGGTAGCAGCTCCATAAACAGACATGAACCCAAAAAGCAGGAGTCACTTCCAAAGGCCTTAGCGGGCCCTGCTCCCATTGTCCGACTTCATTCCCAGGGGACCTGTCCTGAACCTTCTTAACACCTTCCTAGGCCCCCAAACTCCTAGTTCTCCTCGCCTTGGCCTGCGCACAAGCTGCTGCTGCTCCACAGACACCCCCCAAACTGGAAGGTCCAGCCACCTGCGGGGTCCACTCCCAAGCCAGTTAGACTCAGCAGTTTCCTCAAAATAGTTCTCCAGCCCCTACCTAGTACCCCTCCTGTCTCCTCATCCTAACCCGTCCCTCGTTGTTGCCCCAAAGGGATTTTTCCTCCCTTTTGTGATTTTGTGAACCGTCCTCAAGAATAATTTTTAGGCAGGACATGGTGGCTCACACCCGTAATCCCAGCACTTTGGGAGGCTGAGGTGGGAGGATGGCTTGAAACCAGGAGTTCGAGATTCAAGGCTAGACTGGGCAACATAGCGAGACCCCGTCTCTACAAAAAATAGAAAAATTAGTTGGGTATAGTGGTGCAAGCCTGTAATCCTAGCTACTCTGGAGGCTGGGACAGGAGGATCACTTGAGCCCCAGAGTTCGAGGCTGTGGTGAGCTGTGATCACATCGCTGCACTCCAGCCTGGCTGACGGAGTGAGACTCTGTCTCAGAAAAAAAAAAAAAAGGAGAAAAGAGAGACAATAACACATGTGGGAGTGCCTTTTTCTCTGCTGCATTGTACTCTGCGATGCCGGAACGTCCGGGACCCCCGTTGCAGGATGGACTGCACGCGGCCTCCTAGGCGTGTTTCTGGGGTACCTTTCCAGGTGAGGGATTGCGGGGTCAAGGCCGTGGCCTTTATAGATTGCAGTCCACCTGGTTCCTACAGCCAGTGGCACCTGAGTCCAGAACTCCACAGGTATAGCCACTCCCTGCCAGTCAGGTGGGACACGGACATGCCTAGGGCAGCTGTCCCCAACCTTTTTGGCACCAGGGACCGCTTTCATCTCACTCGCCTCCTGCCGTGTGCACCCCCTTCCTAAGTTTCATGGAAGACGATTTTTCCACGGACGTGGGCGGAGCTCTGCAGCGGGTCCGTAACAGGCCATGGACGCGTACCCAGCCCAGGGGTTGGGGACCGCAGCCCTAGGGGTCTAGTTTGCAACATTCAGTCCAAAACCATCTCTCCCCTTCCCATAACCTTCCGTGGCTCCTCAGTGTCTGGGGGTCAAACCCTAGATACCCTCACTCAGGGTCCTAAACCTTCCGCCAAGGGCTCGCCTCCCCCCCAGCCTGGGCCCACCCACCGGGAGCCCCAGTCCGTTGGAAGATCAAAGTCCGTGCCACTAACAAGCCTTTACTTTGCGCCTTTGCCTGGACGGCTTGGTGTGCCTGGCGGTCTCTGCCCGCGTGTTAAGATCCGCCCTCGCAGGGTCCGCAGCAGCCTCCGCGCAGCCCACCCCGCCTCGGCCCGCCCCTCCCGCACGGTCGCCCCGAGCGCGCACGGAGCGGAGGGACGGGGGAGGGGCGCTGCGCGCATGAATGGAGGGCGCACAGGGGGGCGGGGAGTGGCGGCGGCTGCTGGAGAGGCCGGAAGGCGGGGACGAGGGGGCGCGGGGTATAAACGCGCGGCTGCCGCGGCGCAAGCAGAGGAGCCTCGGATTCCAGCCAAGCCGCCCTCCGGACCCGGGCGCCTCCAGCCAAGACCCTTCCTGAGCTCCGCGAGCGCGTCTCCGGCAGGTGGCCGGGAGGAAGACCCCCGTGTCCGTCCCAAAGCGCAATCCTGGAGGGCGGCAGGGAGGAGGAGGTCGGCGAAGCCATGCACGCCATGGCGACGTCGGCGCCCAATGCGTCCTGGTGGGCGCCGGGCAACGCTTCGGGCTGCCCGGGCTGCGGCGCCAATGCCTCGGACGGCGTGGCCCCCGTGCCGCGGCCGGTGGACGCCTGGCTGGTGCCTCTCTTCTTCGCTGCGCTGATGTTGCTCGGCCTGGCAGGGAACTCGCTGGTCATCTACGTCATCTGCCGCCACAAGCAGATGCGGACGGTGACCAACTTCTACATTGGTGAGTGCCCGGGCGGGCGCGGGTCCGCACCTGCCTGCCATCCGGGGGTCGCACGTCCTTTCCCTAACCTCCCTGTACCTTCTGGTAGGGCTCGCAAACTCCAGCGTGGGAGGTCCCACGCCGGCCAGAGGTTGGAGACCTTGGCCTGCCACTCAAGGAAGATGTCCTGGTGTGATGCGGTTCTGTGACACGGTGTCCGCTGGACAAAAGGGGTGGGGGGAGGGACTGCCTTGTCCGTGGGTCTCAGTTTGTGACCTCTGCCCTGTGGCTGCTCTGTAGTGGCCTTGGGCCCGGCACCGCCGTCTCTGGTTCGCAGGGGAGGAAACTGAGCCGGAGAGGGGCAGGGCCCGCTCAGGCCGACGCGGCTGGGGCAGGGGAGAGCGGGACCCATTGCCACCAGGAAGGCCACGCAGCCCGTGCTGTAGGGATGTTTGCGATGTAAGGGGGGATGCCAGGGGGTGCCCAACTTTCTCCACCTGAGCGCTCTGAGGGCCTTCTGGGAGCCAATCTGCTGGTCGCTCGGGTGGGGCGCAGGGCTGGGCCAAGAGCGCTGCGCGATTCTGCGGCCCGCGGCGCCCCTTGTCCAGCCCCGCGCATCCCCCCTGCAGCCAACCTGGCGGTCACAGACGTGACCTTCCTGCTGTGCTGCGTACCCTTCACGGCCCTGCTGTACCCGCTGCCCGCCTGGGTGCTGGGTGACTTCATGTGCAAGTTCGTCAACTACATTCAACAGGTGCGCGGTCTGGGGGAGAGGGTCCGGGGGTGGAGGTGGGGGCCTTGGGCGGGGCGCAGGCAGAGTCTG
Source organism: Avahi laniger (assembly GCA_963575035.1). Lineage (NCBI taxonomy): Eukaryota > Metazoa > Chordata > Mammalia > Primates > Indriidae > Avahi > Avahi laniger. The sequence continues at coordinate 28,614 of CAUYSK010045074.1, read as the reverse complement.
GGAGTGGCCGTGGCTGGACCTAGCGTGGGGCGAGGGGAGGAGAGCCTGGGGCTGGGGCCGGGGGACACAGGAGCGGCGCACCCAGTCTGGGTGGGGCGGCTGGAGCCTGGACCGGAGTGGGGAGCGGGAAGTGGGGGGCAATGAGGAGGGATACAGACAGAAAATCGCGGTCACGGGGGTGGGGGCGGGGTGCAGGTGGACCCAGGGAAGGCGACCGGGGCCGCAGCTCCCTGCTACGTCTGTTCTTTCATCCCAGGACGGCTCTGTCTCTCCCTGTCTCAGACTCGGAGTATCAGCCCATCCAAGTGGCTCCTCCCACCTCCTGGGCTCCTCTCCCAAGTCCCCACCCCTGCTGCCCCCTCAACCCGTGGCCCCTGGACACCCCTCCTGGGAAACATTCCGTGTGTGCCTGACTGGTCAGACACGTGGGGGGACGGGCAAGATGGCTAGACAGGGCAGCCTCCAAACCGGGCAGGTGGCCACATGCCCGGCTCCTGCTTTTCCAGGTCTCGGTACAGGCCACGTGCGCCACTCTGACGGCCATGAGCGTGGACCGCTGGTACGTGACGGTGTTCCCGCTGCGCGCCCTCCATCGCCGCACGCCCCGCCTGGCGCTGGCAGTCAGCCTCAGCATCTGGGCTGGTGAGTAGAGCGCAGGGGCCCCGAGGGGTTGAGGGGACAAGTCCTCGTGCCCTGGGGTCCCGGGACCACCCTCTGCCCCTCCCCAAGCCTTGGTCGGGCATCTGAAAAATGGGCGAATAGCTTTCCCTGCGAAGGGCCACCGAGGGTGCAGACGGGGACGCCCGGTAATTGGCAGGTTGGCTCAGTGAGCGCTGCCTGGGGAGGCTCCTGGGGAGCCGAGGCCCAAACCCCGGCCCGCCGCGCCCCTAGTGCCCCGGGGCAGGGTCTTCATCCGGGCCTGTGGCGCAGGCTCTGCGGTCGTGTCTGCGCCGGTGCTCGCCCTGCACCGCCTCTCGCGCGGGCCGCGCACCTACTGCAGCGAGGCCTTCCCCAGCCGCGCCCTTGAGCGCGCCTTCGCGCTCTACAACCTGCTGGCGCTCTACCTGCTCCCGCTGCTCGCCACCTGCGCCTGCTACGGAGCCATGCTGCGCCACCTGGGCCGGGCCGCCGTGCGCCCTGCGCCCGCCGACAGTACCCTCCAGGTGCGCGGCTTAGTGGACGGCGCAGCGAGGCTGGGCGGGAGGGAGGCGCGGGTGGGAGGGATCTGAGCCCGGAGGTCTAGCCCAGGGGGTCAAGGAAGGGAGCTCTGGGGGGATGGCCCAGCCCGGCCTCAGCACTTCTTCTAACCTCCTCCTCCCGCCGCCCAGGGGCAGCTGTTGGCCCAGCGCGCGGGCGCGGTGCGTGCCAAGGTCTCGCGGCTGGTGGCGGCCGTGGTCCTGCTCTTCGCCGCCTGCTGGGGCCCCATCCAGCTGTTCCTGGTGCTGCAGGCGCTGGGCCCGGCGGGCGCCTGGCACCCGCGCAGCTACGCTGCCTACGCGCTCAAGACCTGGGCGCACTGCATGTCCTACAGCAACTCGGCGCTGAACCCCCTGCTCTACGCGTTCCTGGGCTCCCACTTCAGACAGGCCTTCCGCCGCGTCTGCCCCTGCGCGCTTCGACGCCTCCGCCGGCCCCGCCGGCCAGGGTCCTCAGACGCCGCCTCCCCCCACGCTGAGCTGCACAGCCTGGCCGCGCACCTGGCCCCTGCCAGGACGCCGAAGCTCAGAAGCAATGGGCCCGGCAGCGGGGAGGCTGTGTGTCCTGGGGGAACACACTGCCCCTCTCTGAGCCAAGCTCAGAGGGAATCCAAATGGGCCTGTCTCCATCGGGGCTGCTAGAACAACAGCTCTTCTTCTGTTATTAGTATTTGTGTTGTTGTCCAAGATAACCACTGAAAATATTTTATCCTCTTGTGGCATTTGGTACAGGTTTGCTGTAATGTTTGCTATTGATATTGTAATTCTTCTGTATTTCCTGAAATTAAAGATGTGTTAATTATGGGGACTTTTGGGATCTTCCCAGAAAGTGTCAGATGTCTTCACACACTAATCTTGTGCTTGGCTGTAAGTTTGTAAGATCCATCCCTCTTTCAGAAATATTAAAATGTGGAAACAATGTCCACCTTAGAATCGATGAAACAAAGTATGGTTATCGCGACCTGGTGAGTGTCCAGAGTCTTCCCTGGGAACATTAAGTAATAAAGTCCTTAAAAATAAGTCCTCCTTGGACCACAATGCACAGAGCTGCCCACAGGAGAAGCAGGATTGTTTGCTACTTAACCAACCACCCCGGAGCAGAACTGTAGACCAGCATTGGTTTGTTACTGCTCGGGATTCTGTGGAGTGACCAGGCTCAGCTGGGAGGTTCTTCTGATCCTTGTGGCATCAGCCATGACTGATGGGGCTGGACAGAGAAGGCTCCAGAAGGCACTGCTCTCCTGGCTGGGGGCTGAGTGCCCCTCCATGGGGCTGCTTGTGCTTCCTCCCTGCATGGCAGTCTTGGCAAGGCCAGCCATTCCTTGGTAGAAGCTTCCAAAAGGAGGCAGAAGCTGCAAGAACTCTTAAGGCTTGAACTCAGAAGTCCCACATGGTCACTTCTGTCACACTGTGTGGGTTGGAGCTGTCACAAGTCCCACCCCTGGGGGGGGGTGGAGCTGCATGCCCCTACCAGGAGGGGAGGAATCAGTGCAGCCTCCCCTAGCAGCCCACAGATCCCAGGCTTAGCCACCCCAAAGGACAACTGTCCATCTCTTTGAGGGACCCAGGCCCCCAAGTTTGCTGAGATGCTAATGCTGAGACCAAGAGGCTGAAACACAAGATGATTTTGACATTGGCCTGAAGCTTGCTGGTCTTGCGTTGGTCTTTGGGACCTGGTGTCCTGGCCTGGGCTGGAGATGAAGGTAAGTTTCTCCCCTTTGCCCACCTCTCTCTCCTCTCCTCTGCCTCCCAAACTTATTATACTCTCTTTGAGGCTTCCTGAATTGCTGTTGTCCTTCCTGCCTCTCGGCGTATGCACATGCTGTTTTCTCTTCTGTGCCAGATATACTCTCACTGATCCATCAGGGCTCAGCTCAGCTGCCTCCTCCTCCAAGAAGCCCTCCTAGATCCTTCCAGCCTGAGTCAGGCACATCATCTGGGCCTGCCCAGTGCTGCCCCCATTATGAGTCGGATCACCTTGTGCTGTGCCTGCTGGGTGCGTGTCCCCACTGTGTCCCCAGGGCCCAGCACACTAAATATCTGTGGGATGGATAACCACACTTTGTGGTGTGTGCCGAGGAAGTTGGAGGATTTCCCTGTGAAAATAAGTTTAAAAAAACAACACCACAGTTAAAGAGGGACTCTTGGACATTCATCCCAGAGAAATGAAAACCTGTGTTCACACAAAAATGTCTATACAGCCAGGCTTGGTATCCTAGCACTAACGCCAGGAATCCTAGCACTTTAGGAGGCCAAGGTGGAAGGATGACTTGAGGTCAGGAGTTCAGTTCGAGACCACCCTGAGCAAGAGCGAGACCCTATCTCTACAAAAAATAGGAAAATTAGCCAGGCGTGGTGGTGCACACCTATAGTTCCAGCTACTTGGGAGGCTGAGGCAGGAGAATCACTTGAGCCTGGGAGTTGGAGGCTGCAGTGAGCTTTGATGATGGCACTATACTCTAGCCTGGGTGACACAGTGAGACCCTGTCTCGAAAAAAAAAAAATTGTATATGGTGAGCATGGTGTCTCACACCTGTAATCCCAGCACTTTGGGATGCCGGGGTGAGAGGATCATTCGAGGCCAAGAGTTCAAGACCAGCCTGGGCAAGATAGCAAGACCCCATCTCTAAAAACTTTTTTTTTTTAATTAGCTGACTATTCACTAGTAGTCTCAGCTACTCAGGTGGCTGAGGCTGAGGATCACTTGAGCTCAGGAGTTCCAACCTGGACAACATAGTGAGACCCTGTCTCTAGCAAAAAATTAAAAAAAAAACAAACAAAAAGGCAGATGTGGTGGCAAGCACCTGAGGATCACCTGAACCCATGAGTTCTAGGCAGCAGGGAGCTATGATCTGGCCACTGAACTCCAGATTGGGCAACAGAGCTAGACCCTGTCTCTAAAAAAACAAAAACTACAAAAAGCCCCAAACTTTTATGCAAATCTTCATAGCAGATGATATAATAATAGCCCCAAACTGGAAACAACCAAATGTCCTTCAACAGGTGATGGGTTAAACAAACTGAGGTCCCTCCATACACATCGTAGAATGCCAGTCAACAGTGAAAAGAAAAAAAACTATTGATACAAGTAACTGAGATGGATCTCCAGGAATTATGTTGAGCCAAAAAAAAAAACCAATCCCACAACACGTATGACTCTATCCACATAACATTTTTATGAGCTCTATCACCCAGGCTGGACTGCAGCGGTGTCATCATAGCTCCCTGCAGCCTCCAACTCCTGGGCTCAAGCGATCCTCCTGCCTCAGCCTCCCCAGTCACTGGTACTACAGGCGCACACCACCGCACCCAGCACATCTGTATAACATTTTTGAGATGGTAAAATTGTGCAAATGGGGAACATATTAGTGGTTGCAGGGGTTAGGGATGATGAGGAGAGGCGGGTGGGCAACCACTCTGGGATGCAACCCACCTGCGGTGGCAGAGGCAGGGACCTCACCAGGTGAGAACATTTTACAGAACTAGACACACACACACACACACACACAAGTGAAATGGGGAAATCTGAGACTGGTGGATTGCATCAGTGTCAACATCCTGATTGTGATATTCCACTACAGTTTTGCAAAATGTTACCAGCAAGCCAGGTGTGGCAAACACCGGGTCTCTCCGCATTATATTTTGCACGACGCTACGATTATCTGAAACAGTTAAAAAAAAAAATGTTAAAGGATTGAAAGTGACATCCAGGCAGTGGAATCATTCCAAAACTGTTGACTCCCGGTGTGCTGTTTGTTTCATAGGAGTTTATTCAGCTAGACACTGTTTTCAGAGCCTCCTCTGTGTGCCAGGCTCTGCGTTGGTGGCTGGGGCCACAGCAGTGATGTACGGGGAAAGGGATTCTGGAAGGGCTCCATGGTGGAGATGAATCCAGGAAATAGGAACTGAGATCAGAGGTAGGGAAAGGGCACATCAGAGGGTGAGTACAGCCCATGCAAAGGCTCTGAGGCACGATACAACCAGTGGATTTGAGGCATATTGAGGATGCCTGTGAGGCTGGAGTGGGGTAAGGAGGGGAGAAGAGAGGCGGTGAGGACTTTGCAAGCACCCAGGATGCTCCCAGTCTTTTCCCTGAGGACTATGGGAGCCAGGGGAAGCTTCTCAGCAGGGAGGGACATGGTCCAAGGATGGGGAAGCTTTTTCGATTTCTTATTTCATCACTGTGACTATTCTCCTAGACTTTTGGACTGCCAGGACCAGGCATACGCCAGTGCGGCCCACCTGGGAGGGGTGGTGGGACCTAGGGGGCCACAGCATGGGAATAAGGGGGTGTGTCTGGATAGGGAGGGAGGGATGTGACCTGAGACCCCAGACCGTGCTGGGGAGAGGACGGGACGGAGATGCCCAGCTGAGCTTTGGAGAAGCTGTGGGTAGGGTTTCCAGGTGACTGATTTTTCCTCGCCCCCCGAGCATCACAAGATGGCTAGATTGATTGAATAGAGATACAGGATTTGCAGTTCTTGGCAGATAAACAGCAGGGAACACTTTTCAGTATGTCCTGTGTATGATTAGAGTTAGGGTTAGGGTTACAGGAAAAAAAATTATTCGTTGTTCATCTGAAAAATTCAAATTTAACCGCGAGCCTTGTATTTGACCTGGTAACCCCGGAGCGTTCCAAGGCAGCTACGGAGGCGAAAGTGGCTCCGCGGGCTTCAGTTTCCCCAAGTCTGGGCGCGAAACTCCGTTTCGGGGGAGACGGCGCCACCTGGCGGCCACTGGTGATGGCCCCGCCCACTCCTAGGCCCCGGCCCTCCGGGAGGCCCCGCCCTCGGCCGGATGTAGTCCCGCCTGTGCCCGGCAGGTGGCGCGCGCACCCCGCGCAGGTTTCTCACCTTCGTTTCCTGGGTGCTCAGGTGTCCCCAGCACCTGGTGGACGGGGGTTGCTCACTCGGACCCCAGCCTGGACCCCCTCTTGGAAGTGTCCCCGCCGTGAAATGAGACAAGCAAAGCAATATTATGTATTTCCCGGGTCTTAGACATTTTGGTTTCAAGAGTTAGGGTTAGGGTAACCCTCTTCTACGAAAATGTATTTAAAATGATATTTTATGACGGTGTTGGTGTAAAGATGAATACAATTGAGGCTGAATTCGTTATTATTATTATATCCTGGGTGTTTTCACCTCTTTTACATTTGGTGGGCCCTGTGCCTAAGGGACAAGTCAACCCCTGGTCAGGTGTGGAACATAGAAGACTGGGCTTCCTAGTGGGGCCCAGTATCCCCCTCCCGACTTTTCTTGTTTTGATTTTTGACCATGTTTTCCTTTTGATTTTATTTTTTTTACTCACCACTGTAATGACGATTATCCCTTTTAAATTATATTTTGGTTCATTCTGTTTATATCGTGGGGAAAGTCTCCGATGGCTGTCCATCTTTAAGGCCTAACAGTTGCCAATTTCCTCCTTTCACCGAGGAGATCAGGCAAGGTTGTATCCAGCAGAAATGTAATCACCTTGTTTTGATCTTTCTTAAGTGGAAGACTTAGATGGGCTCGTATTACTTTGAATTTCTTGGGATGGCTTGTCCAAGGTCCCACAGTGATTTGGAAGCAGAAACTGGTTTGGAACTCAAGTTCATGACTTGACCTCCCCCCGCCCCATTCCTCGACTTAATTTTTTTTTTTTTTTAATTTTTGAGGCCTCTGTGGAAACAGACACCAAAACTCTGAGAAGATGAGGGCGTGAGGGAGGGAGCACACAGAGTCATTCACTCACCAACATTTATGGGGAACCTGTGCCCTCAGGACTGGGGACCCAGCTGCGAACAGGCAGAGAAGGTTAAACAAATGCACCTGTTTCAAACTAAAAAAACAGGGTGGTGTGATGGGGGCTGTGCCCAGCACTGGGAGGTCAGGGCCTGCCCCTGGGGATGCTGGCCAGGCTGGGGGGACAGCAGCGCAAAGGGCGGCAGGCGGGGCTGGGATTCAGGAGGGCCGATGAGGGAGGCCAGCGGGGTGGGTTTTCTAACTCCAAGAGCTGTGAGGGTGGGCCTGGACGAATTTTTAAAAGAATGCCCTGTACCTCTGAGTGAAGAGTGACCAGCTGGGGTTAGGTGAAGATTAGGCTGGGCTTTTTTGTCGGAGGGAGGTGTCCCAAACCCATAAGGACCCCACGGATGCTCTGGCCAGGAAACCTTATAGGACTGGGTTTGCTGCACCCATTTCACAGCTTGAGAGACACGCAGAGATGGATGTGCGCTGACCTAGATTCATTCACACTGCTGCCCACCCCCTTGGGGCATCAGGGCATCCCGGGGTGTGGTGGAGCCAGCAAGTCTGTGTATAAATTCCCAGCTCCCTCCCTGGGCTAAAAATAGTAGCCCCTCACTGGAGGCAGCTGCAGCCCTGCAGCCCTCACTCTCCCCGGCCACAGCCCCCCAGACCAGGGCTTCCTCCTGGGAAACAGGGTCGGGCACTACCCTTCCTGCCCTGCAGGGTAATTATGCCCCCCTCCCTGCCCGCTTCCCTTTGAACACGGGAAGTGTAATCCTAAAACCTACTGGATAAGGCATGAATTAATATTGGCCCATTTTGGAGGGGGAGAAACTGAGGCACCAAAGAGGCCCAGTGCACCTGCCTCCCAGGTGGGGAAAGGGGTCATTTCCGGTCTGTTGGCCTGCAAGTGCTCCATCTTTGGTGGGAGGGGGCTCGCCTTGGAGATCTGGGGGGCAGACTGAAGGTGGAGGTCTCCCAGGCACCTGCTGCTGTTGCGCTACACGTGGCCCTGGTGGGCGCGGGGGCAACTCTGCGGAGCCCACCCCTCCAGCCTGGACTTGGGACTTTCCGAGAGAGTGGCCTGCAATCGGTGGGGGGAGGGAGGCGCAATGTGGGGGTAGGGCCCAGAGGAAGTGGCGATGCCCTGTGCCTTAGGAGAGGGAAGGGGCTGCCCACGACCCCCCAGCACCCAAAACAAGGGGCCGGAGCCCCGCCCATAGGGACCCTCAAGAGGCGAGTGGTGGTCCTCGGGGCGCCCTCCACGCTCCCACTGGGCTGGAGCCAGGGCCCCCGCGGTGAGCTCCCTAGGGTCGCCTCTAACGCGCAAAGCTCCCGGCTGAGCCCATAACCGCCCCGCATCCACCGGCCCCCCCGCACCCCGCTCAGTGCCTCAGTTTCCCGCTCTGCCAGATGGGGACAAGGAGCCTCTCTGCTACTCAGAGCCGTGAGGGTTGAACAAATGCATGGACTGCACGCCCCGGGCACATGGTCAGGCCACGGATGGCTACAAACGTGGAAATTACTACTAAATTGTGATTGTCCCGCGGGTGATCCTCTCAGCCCGCCTAGTTGGTGGGCTGCCAGGTTCCCAGCGGCTGCGACACTGCGGGGTACGGGGCGTCCCCCGAGACCCTTCCCCAGAAGCCTCCCCAGCGCGCGCCCCCCAGGCGGGCCCCGCTCCCTCCCTCCGGCCCCGCCGGCGATCAGCTCCTGCCCCTAAGCGCGGATCTTCCCAGGTCTTTAATCCCATTTCACAGTCCTGGAAACCAAGGCCCGGGTGGGGAGTGAAGTCACTCCCTTCCCGTGGCTCCATCTAAGGGACGGAGGTGAAATTCCGAGCCCAGTAGGCCCATCCTACGAGCTGGGTAAGACGCGGAGAGGGTCCCGAACGCCAGGCGGGTCCCCCCGCCATCCTTAGCCCATCCAGGCGGAGCCCCGACCCTCTCCTCCTCCTCCATCCCCTTCCCCTCCGGCGCTCCCTGCTTCGCCCGCGGTCTGGGCGTCCTCTGCGCTCCCGGCCGCGGCGCACACTTTGCCGTCGCTCCCTAGGCCGGGGGCGGGGCGTCCCGTGGCGTTGTTCCCCCTTTCCTTTCATTATTTATTATCCTTTAAAGGGGCCGCGACCTGAAAAATCCCCGTGCACTCCCTGGTCCCCAGCGCCCCTCGGGGAGTCGTCAGACGCGGGGCCGAGCCCGGGAGCCGAGGGGGCGTCCGGGGAGCAGGGAGGGAGCCTCGCGAGCTCTCCCGCGCCCGGCTGCGGCGCTGAATCACCGGCGAGGTATTTGCATCCGAGAGCGATTTGTCACCCGGTGATTTGTCTGTGGGGCGGCGAGCGCCGGTGGGGGAGGGGCGGGGCGGGGGGCCGGCGCGCGCGGGGAGACTCGTCCCAATCGGGGCGGAGGGGGGTGTAGACGCGGCCGCGGCCGGCGACTCGGTGAGTCGGCGCAGCCCGGCGGGTCGGGGAGGCCAGCGGGGCCGGGCAGGGCGGGCGGCGGGCGTGGGGCGTGCGGCCCCCGGGCCGGCTCGAGCGGTACGGCTGGGGGGCCACTTGCTTCCGGGCCCGGGGTGGACGAGCTGCGCCCTGGAAGCCAAGCGGAGGGGGTCCCCGAAATTGGGCAGAGGCGCTGGTGGGGGTACGGGGCTGGGTAGGCGACCCTAGCGGGGCGCGATTGGGCGTTTGGGGGACTTCTCTGCGCCCCGAGCGCTGGGGGACCTCACCCCCTCCAGGTCGCACAGGGTCGCGCGGGAGATCGGGTGTCGCGAGCGCGCGCTCCCACCGTCCCCAGAGGAAGGAAACGAGCTGGGATCACAAGCCGGGGGCTGCACCCCGAGACTTTATTATTTCATTATTTCACTTTCCTCTCCGAAATCGGGCGTTTATTCAGGAGCCCCGAGGGGAGGGCAGCTCCCGGAGACCCTCCCCGGCCTGGGCGGTTTATTTATAAAGTGGCGGCTCCGGCGCAGACAGGGGCCCCTGTTGGGGACTCCGGCCTCAGCGCTCGGGCGGGAGTCCCAGGGAAGACCCCCCAGTTTCTGAGCTTTCCCCCTCCCCGGACACAGCAGTGGACGCAGGAAGCGCGGGGAGCGCGCGTTTGTCAACCCCAACGTCGGTGGCGACCCCGGGCTCGGCGATTTTCTTCCCTTTTTAGTACCCGGCCCGGAGGGGGTGCCCCCCATGCAAATTGGCCGCTTTCCAAGAAGCTTTTGAAATCCGGACCCGGGTTTTTGTCGTCCTGTTTCTTCTCCTTCTTGAGTTTTTCTTCTGTTACTTCCTCCGCGCCCCCCCCACTTGCTGAGCCCCCTCCCCAGCGCTCGGCCCCGCCCCTCCCCCCTCGTCCCTCCGTGGAGTGAGGGGCCCCTTTCGCCACCCGCGGGCCCCGGCCTTGCACAACTCTTTAAATAACCGTGTTTTGCAAGGCCCGGCCTGAGCGGGTGACCTCCCCCCCCTCCGACTGGCGTGGGGGGAGGAGGGTGTGGCCCTGGGTCCCTCCCACCCCCCAACCCCAGCCAGGTCCCAGCGACCACCCAGCACCCCTGGTCCTTGCTTGGGAACGCCTCTCCCGTGGGGCTGTCATAAAATGGGGGTGGGGGCCGAGGACAAAGGGCTCTTGGGGGAGAGGTCTGCAGGGGGTGGGCGTGGACTGCTTAGGGTTAATGGCGGCGATGGGGGGGCGGCCCAAGCCTGGCCTAGGGGGGCTCTGGGGTTCCCACCTGCCCCCTCTGCCGGCCCCTACGTGGAAGCCTGTCCTGCTCCCCTCCCCCCACCAGGCGACCCGGAAGGGTCATTAAACCCGCCAGGCCTGGGAGGGCGGTGGGTGGGGGGGAGTGGCTTCCTCTGGCCTCTTCCTTCTGCCCCCCCAAAGAGGGGGGGCATTGCTTGGAGCATTTCCGTGGGGGGGGGCTTGTCTTGAAGTTGTCAAGTGTGGGGGAAGGGCAATGGACCAGACCAGACACTGGGCCAGAAATGTCCCCTCAGCACTTCTTGGGGCGGGTGGGGGGCTGGTGCTGCTTTTGCTGCCTCTGGAGGACCAGGCCCCATGGTCATTCCCCAGCGCCAGGGCCCCTGAGGTCTTTGTGCCCCGGGACTTCAGCCCCCTCCAAACAGACGGGACACTGAGGCTATCTGGGGATGTGCACCCTCTCCCTCTTTCTCGCAGAGACCACCTACTTGCCCTCCTACCCACTACCTCTTTACCCTATAGGCTGGAAGACCCAGGGGTCTGGAGAGGAGGGCGGCCTCTGGGCTCCCTCCTGTGGCTTCTGCAGGGGCCCCTCTTGTCACTGGGGAGGCTGCGGGGGTGGTAGTGAGGTCTATACTGCAAGACAAGACTCCCCAGGGTGGGGTCCGGTCTCTCAGCGGCTCACCGGCTATTAGGGGCCTCTGCCCCACCAGGTGACTACACCCCAGACTCTTCCTCTTCCCCTGTCTGGCAAGATGTGTTGTTCAGCCTTGGGGGTTCCATTTCCAGGTTAGAGGTTAGAGGTTGTCTTCTGGACCCTTCTGCCTTGGAGGAGAGTGGAGCTTGCCACCCCCACTGTCCCCAGGATGTACCTTGGGGTGTCACACCTGGGCCGGTTGGGTTCGGTTGGGTTCTGCCCTGTCTGTTTTATTGGCGGCCTGGGCGGATGGGGGCGTGACCTGGGATGGGGTGGGGGCTGGGGCGGGACCCAGGTCCTGGAGGTCCTGGAAATCCCTGGAAGGGGTCAAGGGACCCCTGGCTGGGGCGAGCGTGCTGCACTCTGAGACATTTGGCCCACTCGGGATCCCAGAGGACCGGGGAACTCCAGGGCCCCCCTCCCTGCAGAGAGTGTGGGGGCAGCGTGGGAGGCTCTGACGTCACCCAAACCCCGGTTCACATCCCAGTCCTGTGTGTTCTGAGTGGGGGATCTCTGAGCCTCAGTTTTCCTCATCTGGGAAAGGGGGACTGGCCTGGTGCCTTCTTTCCCACCGTGCACCCCTACTTGGGTGCAGTGAGGTGGGTGCCGCTGTCCACGCTGTTTTGCAGGGGCCTAGGCCCAGAGAGGTTGAGGCTTAGGTGTTGCTGGCGGTATGAGTTGCATGAGTGGGGGAGGGCTGTATACAGCAAGTGCTCACTGTTTGTTAACCTGAGATGGGAGGATGTCTGGGCCTGGTTGCTACAGCAGGGGCTCAGGCAGCGCCTGGAACTCAGAACCGGAACGCAGAACCCCCAGGGCCACTAGGCTGGGAGCTGGCTGGCCAATCCGAGCTCAGGAATGCCGGTCCCCACTACCCTGCTTGTGAAGCAATAACCCGGGATCTGCCCCGGGCAGGCACAGTTGGCGACAGAGTGTTTCTCTGTGGCCCAGACAGGCGGGGGCCTTGAGACCTTTGGGGTACAGTGTGGGGTGACCCCGCTACCCAGGCCAACTGGAGGGCCAGCAGAGGGGGGCAGATGGGGAAAACTAGTGCCTCCGCCTCCAGGGAGGCACCCAGGTTTGCATCCTGCCGGGCATGGATGGGGGAAGGGTTCCCAGAGGCCTTCGCTGGCATGGGGCTGAGGGGCCCAGGCAAGGTCTGATGTCTGTCTCTCTTGCCGCCCCCAGGTCTCTGCAAACACGTGGATGAGCCAGCTGCCAGCTGCTGCCCCCCGCTGCCTGGCGTGAGGAGGAGGCATGTCCCGCCAGCCTTCAGCCTGAGCCTGGCGGCCCCCGCCCCCCACCCCCCGCCACCCTGCACTACCCCGGCTCCCCCACGGCCCCCACGCTGCAGTGTGGCCAGGCCCCCTCCCCGCAGGGGCCGCCCCCGCCGCCCACCCCCAGTGGCCGGGGTGGTGGTGGCCCGGCCCGCAGGGCCATGAAGCTGCAGGCTGTGATGGAGACGCTCTTACAGCGGCAGCAGCGGGCGCGCCAGGAGCTGGAGGCCCGGCAGCAGCCGCCACCTGACACCCCCACCTGCCCCCCTGCCCGGGCTCGGGCCGCCCTGGACGAGGACAGAGAGCCTGATGTGCGGATGCAGCGGGCCCAGATGGCTGCACTGGCCGCCATGAGGGCTGCAGCCGCCGGCCTTGGACATCCACCCAGCCCTGGCGGCTCTGAGGATGGGCCCCCAGGCTCTGAGGATGAGGACATGGCCCGGGAGGGGGCACTGGGCTCACCCGCCCAGCCCAGCCGAGACAGGGAAGGGCCAGGAGACGGGCACTTCGAGGAGCTGGGCTCGGACGAGGACCTGTGAGTTGAGTCTGGGGGGCAGGGGTGTCCTGGGGCTCTGAGCCTCACTCTGCTCATCTGCAAAATGGGCGCATGCTGGGCAGTTCTGGGCCCCAGGACCCAGCCTTGAAGGAGAGACAAAACCCCATCCTCTGGGGCTGGTGTCAGGAGCAGTGCCAGGTGGTAGAACTTTCAAGTGATGATGGAAACGTTTTCCGCACTATCTGGTACAGGAGCCTCTGGTCACACGTGGCTGCCAAGCATTTGAAATGTGGATTCTCATCTAGATCTTTAACTTTATTTTACTTTAGTTAATTTAAGACAATTGGCCACACGTGGCTATGGCAGATTCCGTGGCGGGGGCAGAGAAAACCGGAAGCCCTGGCGGGGCCTGCACAGAGAGCGTGTCCCACAGGGACCTGCAGGATGCTGAGGCCCCAACGGCCTCACTTCAGGGAATCTGCAGCTTTCTGGGAAGATCTTTAGCAGGCAGAGAAGCAGGTGGTGGAAGGCCAAGCAAGGGGCTGCCAGGGAAAACCAGCAAGGGTGCCATGAGGGTGTGGGGGGCGAGGCTGGCTTTAGGTAGAGGTGAGGAAAGGTGACAGCCCTGGTGGAGGGAACAGCATGCCTGGCAGCGGGAACAGCATGAGCAAAGGCCCTGGTCCGGCCTGGCACAGTGGTGTTGACGCCCCACAAGGACACCTGTGTGGCTGGAGCCAGGGTTGGGGGGCAGGATTGAGCTGGGTGTCTGGGAGGCTGGGAGGACCTGGGGTTCAGGGTGAAGGGACAGCTCACGCCATTCTGGGCTAATAGGGGACAAAACGGGCATGGCCAGTGCTCTGCTCATCTGTGCACACAGGCCTTCTACAGCCTGAGCCCGTGGGGTCTGGTTCTCCCTGTCGTCAGGGAAACCAAGGCTGGGACAGGGAGGGGACTTTGCCCTGGGTGGGCACTGGCGCCGTCTCCCCTGACTCCTGCACTCTGCCCGTCTCAGGAAGCCGAAATGGGAAGAGGAGGAGGAGCTCGAGGAAGACCTGGCGGAGGAGGAGGAGGAAGAGGAGGAAGAGGAGGAGGAGGAGGAGGATTACGAAGAAGAGGAGGAGGAGGAGGAGGGGCTGGGGCCCCGGGGCCCTGCCGGCCTGGGCTCTGCTGCCCTGTTCCCCCGCAAGGCCCAGCCGCCCCAGGCCTTCCGTGGCGATGGCCTTCCCAGGGCACTGGGGGGCCAGGAGCGGCCGGGGCCTAGCCCTGCCAACCCCGGGGGAGCCGCCCACGTGGCGCCCCAGCTGCAGCCACCAGACCACGGGGACTGGACATACGAGGAGCAGTTCAAACAGGTGGGCGGCGTGGCACAAGCGCTGGCGGCTGCCAGGTCCTGCGGTTGGGTGCGGTTCCTGAGCGCTGCCGAGTGCCAGGCGTGGAGTTGGTGCCGGGATCCCGGGGAAGCCCTGGCTTGGCTCCCGTCTCGTGGGAGGGATGCAGCGGCCGGTAGACGCTCTGCTGTGCGAATGAACGGGGAGTGCCAGGCAGGATCGGGCTTGGCGCATGTTGTCGGTGGAGCCCAGGGATGTGGGCAGAGAGCTGGGGCCTCGGTGACACGGTGCCGGGCCATCGGTCTGGTGGAGTCCAGTCTGCAGAGAGCTGTGGGGATTTGCCGGCCACAGGCGACGGCCCAGGGGACGCTGGGGTGGCTCCAGCGTGGTTCTGGGGTGGACAGCAGGAGCCAGGACTCGAGAGGCTCCGAGTGGGTGGTTGGCGCCGGGGCTGGTAGGGGGGTCTCGGGGACCCTGGGCCCCGGGAGGGGCAAGGAGGAAGCAGGGGCCGCCCTGGCCCTTCCCCGCGGGCAGCCGGGCCAGAGGAAGTGGCCGGGCGGGGATCCTTTGAAGTTGGACCGTGCTGGGCTGGGCAGATGGAAACCAGATGGCGGCCGGGCGGCCGACGGGCTCACATTCCAGCCCTCGGCCAGCTGGGCCCTGCCCTGGCCTCCCTGGAGGGCGGCCAGTGGGAACTCACCTCTGGCCCAGGACTCAAGCCGCAGCGCAGGGTGGCCCCAGGGAAGTGGGCCGTGGCCGGGGGGACACACACCTGCCCCAGGGTGGCCCCCTCTGGAACCTGGACCTCCAGGACTGGCGTGAGGCCACGGTGGGGGCTACCCTCTCCAAGCGTCGCTGGGCAGCCCGTGGGAAAGGGCGCTCTAGCCCCCGCGGCCCTCAAGAGACTTCACGTTTGGGCCGAAAACTGGCAAATGAGTGCAATGGAGACGGGAGTGTGGAGAGCGAGGGCCGGTGCTGCAGGTGGTGGGCGCCGCCCTGGCGAGGCCGGGCCCGGGTGGGGCTCTGGGTCCCAGCGTGGCAGAGGTGCTGAGCCCGGCAGCCAGCAGTCGTCTCCCCTGGGCGGCGTGCCTGGGCCCCCCACGCGTGGCCCCAAGGGGAAACTCTGGGGTCACGCTGCGTCCTTGCGTGTGGAGCTGGGCCTGAGCCTGTGCTTGGGCAAGTGCGGTGGGCGACTTGTGGGTTCCACCCTGCCCTGTGCCTCGGTTTCCCTCTCCCCTGCAGAAAGGGGCCACGCTGCCGCTGCCCCCATTTCACAGGTGAGAAAACGAGGGCACAGGGTTGGAGGGCGGCGTCTCCTGGCGTGGGGTTCCCGACATCCTCTGAGTTTAAGGTGACGGGGGCACGTTCGAGGGTGAGTTATGTTTAATTACGTGTGTTCGTTCATTCGACGTTTGCCGTCTGCCCTGGATCCAGGCCTCGGGCTGCGGGGCGGCGGGCGCTGAACAGGCACCTCCACCCCTGCAGGATCGCGGCTGGGCCCAGAGGGAGGTCAAGGCCTGGTGCGGTCGGAGGTCAATAGGACCCAGCCCGCACGCCCTGCCCAGGTGGCCTCCAAGGCCCGACACTGACAGGGGAGTTTTTGGGTGGCCAGGCCAGATCAGGCAGGGCCTCCGCGTGCCAGGAACAAAGGCCGACCGCAGAAGGCACGCACTGTCCGGTCTGTCCGGGGCACGCTGGGGTTGGAGTTGTAGGTGCTGCAGAGGCCAGGGCCATCTGGGGGCTCTTCTGCAGCAGGAAGCTAAGGTGGGGAAACTGAGGCCGGGGGCAGGAGCCTCAGTGTCCTGAAGGTGGTCTCTGGTGCACACCCTCAGGGGCTGGCGTTTTGGTGTTGAGCTCGGTGAACAAGCCATGGGTGACAATAAGGTGGCCCCCGCAGGGGATGGGAAGACCCCTCACAGCTTCAGCTCTAGATGCAGGTCCGAATGTGACATTGGGGGCCCAGCCTCGTGCAGCAAGAAGGAGCCAGGCACACCCACAGGAACAACGGAGCCTGTGCAAAGGCCCTGAGGCTGGGCTGGGGCTTGACTCTTGTGTAGGGATCGATGCAACACCACCAGGCTGGGTCTCATGGGAGGTGGGATCGGGCTCCCAGGGGATGGGGGCCAAGGGAGCACATGGGCAGGCGGGGCAGCCTTGCAGTCCTGGGGTGTTGGCGGCAGGTCCAGCTGCTTGTGCCGCCTTCCTGCCCAGCTGGCCAGACACCTGTGCAGCCAGTGTCAACAGTGGCCTGGGTCCAGCCAGCCCAGCAGATGTTGGGGCCCCCCCTGGCTGGGGCCGTGTTGACTCTGGTGCCTGCCCCACCCCCTTCCTGGCACGTGGCGGCCCTGGCTGGCCGGCGGCCCACTTGGCACGGCATCCTCGTCTTCCTCCCTGGTCTTGGCAGGGCCTGGGGCTCCCTTCCGCCTGCAGATCCTCGACAGCTGTGGGGCTGGGGGACAGCCAGCCAGGCTGGGGAGCGGCCGGGAGGGACAGGCTCACAGCCACTGGCGCTTTCCTTTAAAACCTGGAACTGCGCCACTGGAGCCCAGGATGCACTCACTGAGGGAGGCCGGCCAGGGATCGGCGGGTTGCAGTGGGGACCTTGCCTCCTGGATGTAGCATCCTGTCCCTGATGCGGCCGTGCCTGGGCTGCAGAACGTGGCCGTGGTGGGGCTTTAAACCCACAGACCCTTAATCACAGATCTTCAGCCACTTAGGGATTCGAACCTTTAGTCTCAATTCAAGTTAAGCGTTGAGTACATTTCAAATAAATTTTTTACACAGCTTTATTAAGATGTAACTCACACGCCATAGAAGTCACTCATTTAAGGTATACAATTCAGTGATTTTAGTATCTTCACAGATACGTGCAACCAAGACCACAGTTGATTTTTGGAGCATTTTTTATCAACTCACAAATAAAATCCGTACCTTTTAGCTGTCGTTCCCCTATCCCGCCATCCCCCTGAGCCCCTGGAGACCACGAATCCACGTCCCGTCTCTGTGGATCTGCCTGTTTTGGACATTTCATATAAACAGAGTCTCACACTGTCCTTCTGTGTCTGGTGTCTCTCACCAAGCACGATGTCCTCAAGGTCCATCCACGCTGTGGCCTGTGTCAGAGCCTCGTCCCTTTCTGTGGCTGAGTGATGTTCCACGCGTGGATGGACCATGCTGAGTTTATCTGCTTATCTGTTAATGGACGCTTGGGTTGTTTCTGCCTTTTGGCTTTGTGATGCCGCACAAGTTTGTATGTGGACGTATGTTTTCGTCGCACTCGGGTGCGTATCTGGGAGTGGAATTGCTGGGTCACGTGGGGACTCCGTGTCTACCCGTTAGAGGGGGCCGCTGCACTGTTCTGCGCAGCCGCCCCGTGGCACGTTCCCACGAGCCCTGTAGGAGGTTCCGGGTCCTCGGCATCCTCACCAACACTTCTTGCTGTCGACTTTTTGATTCTCGCTTTCCTGGTGGAGGTGGCGGGGCTTCTCGCTGTGGTTTTAATTTGCATTAAACGTTGGGATTTTTTCCCCTGCTTCCCAGGGTAAAGTCTGCGCACCACAGAGCCGGCCGACAGCTCAGAAGTGTGGAAGCGACAGCACTTGCTGGTTTTTAAACACAGTCGTTTATGCGTAGCAAGCAGACCGAGTGTTTCATGTGTGTTGTCTCCAGTCTCCTCACCTGATCCCACAAAGAGGGGACTGCTCTTGTCCACGTTGTGCAGAGGGGGAAACCGAGGCACGAGAGAGCAAGTCACTTGCACATGGTCATGTGGGGGAGGTGTCAGAGGTGGGATTTGACCCCAGGATGCCCTGCGGAGGGATGGCCCACGGAGCCCGTGGCTGTGGGGTTTGGGGGAAGCCCAGGCTGGAGTGCAGTGGCGCGATCACAGCTCACTGCAGCCTCCAACTCCCGGTCCCGAGCGATCCTCCCACCTGGCCTCCCGAGTAGCTGGGACTGCAGGCGTGAGCCACCACGGCCGGACATCATTTAGATTTTCTTTTTTTTTTTTTTTTTTGAGACAGAGTCTCATTGTGTTGCCCGGGGCGAGTGCCGTGGCATCAGCTTAGCTCACAGCAACCTCAAACTCCTGGGCTCAAGCGATCCTACTGCCTCAGCCTCCCAAGTAGCTGGGACTACAGGCATGCGCCACCATGCCCGGCTAATTTTTTCTATATATTTTTAGCTATCCAATTAATTTCTTTCTATTTTTGGTAGAGACGGGGTCTCGCTCTTGCTCAGGCTGAAATAAAGCTTTTTTTAAAAAAAAAAAAACCTTTCTGAAAAAAGTAATGTCTGCTTAGAATAGGTAACTTTGCTATTTCCAAATGAAAGAGCTATTAAAATAAAAATTGCTCTGCATTGTGATTCATTCATTTGACAGGTATTTACTGAGCACCCACTGAGAGCTGAGCACTGTTCTGGGCCCTGGAGATTCCCTGGTCTCCAAAACAGTGGTGGAGCATATGGTAAAGGTGTGAGGGACAGATGTTAAACAAACTAATCCCAAATGAACATTTAGTTACAAATCTGAGACATGCTATTATGGAAAACTGAAGATGTCTATAAAATGAGAAAATAATTTCAACAAGGAGTCAGGAAAGGCCTCTTTGAGGAAATGAAACTGTGACTTACAGGAAAAGTGGGATTTGTCCAGGAAAATTTTTCAGTGCATTCCATGAACATTTTATGATAAATAATGAACAACTTATAGTGACAGTGAATTTTATGGAAATAGCAATAACAAAAACAAATATGCTACTAATTTTCTTAAGAAGACATTTATATGAACTACTCTGATAAACATTATTCCTATTAATTCATTTATGTGAATCTCACTCTGATAAATGATGCCGTGTGCAGTAAATGTTCTATGTCAGTACTGCATAGACTTTAATGTGCCTATAAGTTTGCCCAAGCATCTTACAAGACGCACACTCTGATTCAGGGTCTGCACTGGGGCTGAGATTCAGGGACACTCATGCCGATTGTCGGAGGACTGCACTTACCTAAGGAACCACAGGCACCTGAATTAAGCAGACATGTCAGGATTTCTTGAATCATTTTGCAAACTCTCTTTGTTTATTTTCAGTTCAAGCAAGTTTGCTGCTGTTGGATTTCATAAAGCGTTGACTGATGAACTGGCTGCCTTCAAAAGAACTGGAGTCAAAACAACATGTCTCTGTCCTAATTTCATAAACACTGGCTTCATCAAAAATCCCAGTACCAGGTAAGTTGAGATAGAAATTGAGACAGAAGGGTCGGAGGTGGCTATGAATGTCAGCTATTTTGTGGCTTTTCATAAGTATTTTAATCCCTGAAACACTTGATATCCGATGCCCATCTTAATTTCAGCTTCCGCAGGTTGTGGGAAAACAGGTGGAGAGAGAAAGAGAGAGAAAGAGGGGGAGAGAATGACCATAAATACAAATATAAATGACACAGGTGAACTTGCTAACCCATCCTTTCTTTCTTCCCCTAAGCAGTGTTTCTCAGACTTAAACATACATACATGTCACCAGGGATGCTTGGGAACCATGTAGGGGCCCCCGCCCCAGATATGTTGGTTTCCTGCGTTTCATTGGGGAAGGATGGTGGAGAAGGGAGCCTGGAACTCTATGCTTAAAAAGCATCACAGGTGATTCTGGTGGAGATAACCCAGGACTACAAGTGAAAAACATTTCCCTTTGGTAATCTAGAGATTATTCTCCAAAATGAGTACCAGACCATACTCTTTCCTTGGTTAAAAAAATAAAATTCTAAAAGATTGGTTTGAGGATAATATTGAATGTTTCCTCTCTTTGGGAATAGCTTTCATGTCTTTGTAAACATGATGCATACTTTTCTTTTAAATTCCAACATTATAGAAAAATACAAATCGGAAAGTTTCTTTTTAAATTTCCTTAAATCCCTTTATCCAATGGAAACCACTCTTAACATTTTAGTGACTATCCTTCTAGACATCGCTCTACATGTAGATACAATGTCTAAATATTGTATAACTGGTGTATATTACATATAAAGTTGTGGGGCAGGAAGTGTACTGCTTACTTCCCTTAGCATTATGTTGTAGACATCGTTTCATGTCAATCAAGTACAGACCTTCTCATAAATTGTATTGATCATTGGGAACAATAGTGTCTCCTAGGAATGATTGGAGGGTCGTTTTCAGTTTTCTAGATTTGTAACATAGCAAAGCTGTCACAAACATCCTTGTGCACACATAGTTGGGTAATTATGTCCTGCAGTGAGATCCACGCATGGGGACTGCTGGGTCAAAGGATATGCAATTTGTGAATATTCCTACATATTGCCAAATTCCCCTCCAGAAATGTTGTCCCAACTTGCCCTCCTGCCCACGGTGAAGGGAGAGCACCTCACTGTACTTCACCAGTCTACCCTCTGCTAATCTTTTAATCACTGCCAATTCAATACATGAAGAATAATTTTTATTTTTATCCCTATGACTAGCTAGATAAAAGTGTCCGCATATGGTTTTTGGTCTTTTATGAATTGCCTATTTCTTGGCCTTTGTTCACTTTTTTCTATTGAGGTATAGCGGTTAAACTGATATAGAAGAAAGACCTCCTTGTACATTCCAAATATCCCTTTATATGTCATTTCTGTTGCTATTTGCCTTTAAGCCTATTTTCATTTAGTTTTGCATTAAAATTTCTCAGAGATTTTTTCCTTCATGGCCTTTAGGTTCTGTGAGGTATTTAGAAAGGTCATTCTTATCCCAAGTTTATGGAAATATCTATCTATGTTTTATTCTAGTGCATATTTTATGATTGCATTTTTCACATTTAAATCTTTGCTCCACCCAAATTTACTTTGATTTAAGCAGTGAGGCTGGGAGCGGTGGCTCACGCCTATAATCCTAGCATTCTGGGAGGCTGAAACGGGAAGATTGCTTGAGTTCAGGAGTTCAAGAACAGCCTGAGCAGGAGTGAGACCTCATCTCTACAAAAAATAGAAAAATTAGCCAGACGTGGTGGCGCATGCTGTAGTCCCAGCTACTCGAGAGGCTGAGGCAGGAGGATTGCGTGAGCCAGGAGTTTAAGGTTGCACTGAGCTATGATGCCACTGCACTCTAGCCAGGGTGACCAAGCGAGACTCTGTCTCCAAAAAATAAAAAACAAAAATAAGTGAGGTCACAGTACAGTTTCATCGTTTTTCCCAAATAGAGTCGTTCTGCACTACTTATTAAATTAATGCATCATTTCCCTCATTGATTTGAAATTTATGTTAAGTTCACATATTTACTTGGATCTAGTTTTTGATTCTGTATTCTGTTGCATTGATGAGATTCAGTCTTTAAGTTCTATTTTGCCCCCTTAACCTTTCTTCTTCCTTCTCCTAATTCAGCTGCCTTTGGTGAAAATGCATTTGGAATTAATGAGGAGTATTCATTGTGGCCACTCGAGAGGACAGCAGTTTCTATTTTAAATACAGTTTGTCCACAGGTAGGCAGAACGGAATGCCAACATTAGGCAGTAATTTTGGAGCTGTCCAAAGATCTCAAGCCCCAATATTCTATCAAATAGTCCTAAAAATCTATTTTAAATAATAATTTTGTTAGAAAATAAAAGTAAGGGTATTTACTTCAAGAAGGTCAATGCTTAAATTCATCTATTAATATATCAATCAAGAAAACGCCTTAGTGGGGCATGGTGGTACGCACCTGTATTCCCAACTACTTGGGAGGCTGAGATGGGAGGATCCTTGAGCCCAGGAGTTCAAGGCTGCACTCTCCCCAGCCTAGGGGACAGAGCGAGACCCAGTTTTTTAAAAAAAAAAGAAAGAAAGAAAGAAAAAGGAAAAGAGAAACGAAGGAAGGAAGAGAAAGAAAAGAAAGGAAAGGAAAGAGAGAAAGAAAGAAAGAAAACCCTGATTGGACCCTGAAAAGAGAAGATGAGGGGCAAGCATTTTGGGTTGGGAAGGGGAGCTGTGGAGAAGAAAGGGTAAGAGTTCACTAAGACTGAAAGCAGGTGTGGAAGATAAAGCTTGCCAATTTATATATTTGAGTCAAGTTTTTAACACAGACTGGCTTTCGGTAGTTAAAAACACACATCATGTTTTTAAAAATTATAATTGAATTTTTTAACCTCGGCCCAGGACAAGGCTACACAGAGCTAGCCCTGATGTGGGCAAGAGTGCCCTCTCATGGTGAAACGCTGCTAGTACAGTCATAAAAGGATGGTGACGCTTGTCGTGGGCGGAACTGTGAATAAAAGGGCACGCTTGCAGCTCTGACGCGGGCAGTGCAAAGGCAATGTATGTAACCTCAGTGTTTGTGCCCCTGTTATGTTCTGAAATTTAAAAAAAGCTAATGTGATTCTAGCCTAACCACAGAGTATAAACTGGCAAAGTGCAGCCACGTGAACCCCTTTGAGGCTAAGCTGGTACTAGAGCGGGCCGCAAAGGTGAAGTTTGTTTTGAAATGGAAACCTAGTGCTTCCATTTAGGAGAAAGAAAGAGCGTACCCTAATTGAACACCTGTTTATATTTTAGACTAAATACCATGTCATTTTCTTAAACCTTACAACAGTTCTTTAAGGCAGATGTTATTAGTTCTCTTCGGTAGATGAGAGTTACCTGAGGCTTGGAGAGATTAAGTTACTTGCCCATAAGTGAAACTGAGGTCAGATCAAGCTACACAAGCCTTTCTGAATGAAGAAAATTGAACCGACCTGTAAATGGCTGAATTCAAAATAATGTTTAATATTGATGTTGGAACTTAAGTTCTCTATTACAGCACATCTAAAATGTAGTTTATTGGTTCTTGTGTTTGCACATCTAACACACTGCAAGGAAACTGGTTTACTGTAAAGGCATAATACAGCCCAATCTGAGTTTATTGGGATTAAATATAATCAGGTATTCTGATTAAATTTTTGAAAACTGAGTTATTTTTGTTAAATAAACTTGGATATCAATAAATAGTTTTATTAAAAACATTTATCGAACCAGCCTGAGCAAGAGCGAGACCCTGTCTCTACTAAAAAAATAGAAAGAAATTAATCGGACAACTAAAAATATATAGAAAAAATTAGCCGGGCATGGTGGCGCATGCCTGTAGTCCCAGCTACTCGGGAGGCTGAGGCAGGAGGATCGCTTGAGTCCGGGAGTTTGAGGTTGCTGTGAGCTAGGCTGACACCATGGCACTCACTCTAGCCCGGGCAACAGAGCAAGACTCTGTCTCAAAAAAAAAAAACAGACACAAAAAACATTTATCGAAGGCAGCTGTAAATTTCCCTCTAAGAACTACTTTCACTGCACCCCGTAACTATTTTTTTCTTCCTTGTGCTGTTAAAGGGGATACCCCCATAACTCTTGATATGTTGCGTTCTCATTTCCATTCATCTCAAGATATTTTCTAATTTCCTGCGACTTCTTTTTTGTCCCATTGGTTATTTAGGGGTACGCTGTTTAATTGCCATAGACTTGTGAATTTTCCAGTTTTCCTTCTCTTATTGATTTCTAATTTCATTCCATTGTGATCAGAGAACATACTTTATATAATTGCAGTCTTTTTAAATTTGATGTTTAATTTTGGATCTAACATATGGTCTCTCCTGGAGAAAATTTCCCAGGTGTTCTTGAGAAAAATATGTATTCTGTGTCATTGGATGGAATGTTTTACAGATATCTGTTGGTACTAGTTTATTTATACTATTGTTCAAATCTATTTCTTGCTGATCTTCTGTCTAGTTGTTCTTTTTTTTCCCCCAATACTTGCAGTATCAGAATGTATAGTTGTTCAGTACATTGTTGAAAATGGGAATTAACGTCTCCAGCTATTATTGTTGAAACTGTGTATGTCTCCCTTCAATTCTGACAGTTTTTGCTTACTATATTTTTGGGCTCTGTTGTTAGGTACATAAGCAATTTTTAGTTAAGTGTTCTTTCCTGAAATAAGTTATCTCTTTTTTTCCAATTAATGATATAAACAATACAGCCTAATTTGAATTTATTAGATTTAAGTATGATTGGATATTCTCATTTTTTTTTCCTTTGAGATACGGTCTCACTTTGTTGCCTTGGCTAGAGTGCAGAGGCACAATCATAGCTCACTGCAACCTCAAACTCCTGGACTCAAGCAATCCTCCTGCCTCAGCCTCCCAAGTAGCTGGGACTACAGGCATGTGCCACCATGCCCGGCTTATTTTTTCTATATATATTTTTAGTTGTCCAGTTAATTTCTTTCTATTTTCAGTAGAGACGGGGGTCTTGCTCTTGCTCAGGCTGGTCTCGAACTCCTGAGCTCAAACGATCCATCCATCTCGGCCTCCTGGAGTGCTAGGATTACAGTCATGAGCCACCGCGCCCGGCCCTATCATGCTCACTTTTAAGTACAATGCTATATTCAGTTGTCCAAATTTCACTTTACAATATATTTTTTTCTTTCCAAATGAATTATTCTGTATTTATTTCTTAAAAACTTCAGTACTTTTTGTCTCACTTCTTTTAACTAGTTACACCCATTAAAAATCTACCTTCCCAAAATGTTAGCCACCCCAATAGTTTGGTGGCATTGGCAAAATTCATGAGTGTGTTTAATTATGTACTGTTTTTTTCCTAAGTCCTTAACAAAATGTTAAAAAACTGAGGACCAACGCTTGTGCAACTCCTCCCTAAGTGCACTTCTCTAACACACAGATTTTTAAAAAGACACTTTTTATAGACCACCTGTTAGTCTGAGGTGCATATACCTGGGTGATTACCCAGTGAAGATGTAACAAAGCCAAAAAGTAAATCAAGACCTAATAAATATAAGTGTTCCTTGATCCGTAAGATCAAGGACCTAGAGCTAGGCACATACCTGTCGCATTTTAAAGCCCTTGACACTTAGAAATTGTTCACTACAGAGACTTAGTATACAATAAAACTTTTACAATGGTATCTGATTTCTTTCCCAAGACTACTGAAAGTTTATGAGATATCACTTATCTCCAGTGAGACTGGCCTTTATCAAAAAGACCCAAAACAACAAATGTTGACGTGGATGTGGAGAGGCAGGAACATTCATAAAATGTTATTTTATTGTGGTAAGAATACTTAAAATGAGATCTACCCTCTTAACAAATTTTTAAGTATACAATACATTATTGATGACTACAGATGTAACGTTGTAGAGCAGATCTTAGAGCTTATGCACTTGCTTAACGAAATCTTTATACCCATTGATTAGTAACTCTCTGTTTCCCTCTCCCCCAAACCCCTAGAAACTATCATTCTATTGTTTGATTCTATGAATTTCACTACTAACCCAAACATTTGCTCTTTTGTATTGTCACATAGATCTCATAAGCTTTTTTTGTGACTTTTGATTCTTTTTTCTTTTTTTCCTCTTCTATATATTTCCAAATAATCTCTTTTCACTCTGATTCTTTCTTCTGTTTGATTAATTCTGCTACTGATTCTCTCTGTTGCATTTTTTGATTTGTTCATTGTATTTTTCAGCTCCTGTTTGTTTTTTTTATTACTTCAATCTTTCTGTTCAATTTCTCTGATAAACTTATGAATTGATTCTCCGTATTTCATTGAAGTTCATTAAGCTTCCTTAGAATTGCTATTTTGAATTATTTGTCTGAGAGGTTACCTATGTTAATCACTTTAAGTTCAGTCTTTGGTACCTCATTTTAACCTTTTGGTGAGATCATATTTCCCTAAATGTTCTTAGTGTTTGTGAATGTGTTACAATGTCTGTGCCTTGAGGGATTACACTATTTACTCTAGTCTTCACAGTCTGGCTTTTTGTGACTGCTTTTCAGAAAATCTTCCTGAATTTCTAAGCCAACTAGCAATTGTGTTCACTAAGCCTGTGACCACTATAGCTGCCTCAGCACTAGAGATTGTTCTATTCTCAGGCTTGTCATCAATTTTGCATGGATTTCAAGGTCGATGTTGCTCTCTGGACCCGATGGACATTGGGAAGACCAAAGGAGGGTACTGAGGCTGTGTCGGAAAGCTGGCAAGGGACTCATGTACAGAAGAGTGCACTAGTGGCCTGGATAAGTATGCTTTCCAGCAGGTACGTCCCAGGCAAGATGAATCCTTTCTAGTCAAAAGCTCTAGAGTTGAGCCTGTATCCCCAAAGGGTTTGCTGTGGGAAGGATGCTAGTGAGCCCAGTTTGTTGGCTCAGACAA
The DNA here is from genome assembly GCA_963575035.1 of Avahi laniger. Lineage (NCBI taxonomy): Eukaryota > Metazoa > Chordata > Mammalia > Primates > Indriidae > Avahi > Avahi laniger. The sequence goes on along the minus strand of CAUYSK010045074.1, from coordinate 2,058 downwards.
GTGTGCATCACTCAGCAGGTCTTTGCATAAGTAGGATAATTACTTAACTGCAACAGGAGGGGTTGGTGCTGAGAGTGGGCCTCCTTCCAACCTGCTGTGGGTTCGAGGCTGGAGAACCTGATCTCAACTGAGAGAGATATGAATTTCTTAGTGAGTCTCTTAGCAAATCTCTGTACCTACAGTATAGTTCCCCCTTTTCAGTAGAGAGGCAGATCTGGAGGTGAAATTCCCCTTTGTGGTCTAGGTGGGATGAAATTTGGTGAGCCCATTGTGGAGGCTCAGACTTCCTGGTCTGTGAGATATGGATTGGTATCCTTCTTGGTCCTTGTGCAAGCTACTTTGAGCATGGACCCCAGCTAATGGGGACTGGAGTTGAATCACAGGGCAACGTTCAGTTTTGCTCTTGAGACTGATACCACCAGGCAGACAAGTCTCCCTGTCAAGGCACTAGTTTGCCTGAATCCTTCCAGACTCCTTGGTAGATGGTTTTGCTTGCAAGATCAAGAGCAAATGGAGCGTATCCTAGCACCTTGGAGAATTGGGCCCTTTCTGGGCTTAAACTTGTGAGCACAGTTGGCAGATCAGTCACTTGGATGCCAGTCTGCACTCTCAAAATAACCTTCATAGGTTTTGGGCCCCTCTGAGGTTTCACAACTCTCTACCTGAATTCTGAGACTCCCCCAGAGATGCTTTTGACTGTAGATGGGTGCAGAATTCCTGTTACCCCCATTCTGCCATCTTGTTGACCTCATCCTGAACATTTATAGTTTTTGATAAAAATATTATTTCTTTTCTATGTTTTAAAAGTTAATGGAAATTTTTGCTTACTATATTTATATATGCTTTTTATATTACTTTTTATTCATATCCCTTCTATTCCTATTAATGTTTTATATGTGACTTCCCTCTGTATAGCAAAATGCTTGTCTATATTAATATTTTTAAAAGAACCTATTCTAAAATTCATTAATCTCTGCTGTGCTTTTGTCTTGTATTAATATTTTATTCATTTTTATATAAATTATTTACTTCCACTTTTGAGGGAATTATATTTTTCATTTTTATATTATTTATTTTTTTAACATTTTATTTCATAGTAAATGCAAATAAGTCTTTAAGTCTCCTCCTTGATTAGCAGTTAAGCTGCATTACACAGGTTGAGACATTCAGTAAAAACATACCTATCCAAACTGATTCAGATGTTAGTAGAGAAATTAAAATTTCATTTAAGTTCCAAGTCACACAAAATAATTCATATTTTGTTTTTTACTTAAATGAGACTAACTTAATGTACAATAAAATGTGTTTTTTAAATTTCTGAGGTAATTTTAAGGCTTCTTCTTTGAGTATGTGTGTGTTCTTTGGATCCAACACATCTTTTTTTACATAACTCACTCTCACTATGCATTTCATAGCATTAAAGCTTCAGTTTCTTTTAAGAAGAACAATACTTTAAAGACACTTTCAAAGGAATCTAAATGAAGTCACTTTTTATGGTTTTATGAATTACTTCTCTGTTTTTTAACCATTGTACCACCTACAATATTACAGCATTTTTTTCCTTTTGCTAACTTATATTCATCTCAAACTCATAGTTTGTACAAAACATACCATTTTCAGTAAACATTTATATTTCATTTCTTTATAGAATGAAGAATTAACATATAATGAGAATGACATATATAGTTGACATAGATAGATTTTAAAACAAATATATTGACTCTTTATAATCATGCAGATGAACTTCTATGGCAGAGTTGTGCAGATATACTATCTATAGAGAAATATGCTACCCAGAAATGTTCAATATGCTATGGACGTTGTCAATATGCTACACAGAGGAACCGTAGAATGATCATTTAGTACATTTATTTCAAAACTCCACAAAGAAGTTGTCTTAAACATTGTGTCTAATTCTTTTCACTTTCACCAATATCTTCAATTTTATCCTCTCTTACAGGTCATTGTCACTTACATAGAAACTTAATGTTATTTCTCCCATATTAAAAGCAAAACAAATGAACATCGCTATAAAAAAGACACCTGCACTTGAATGTT
>CAUYSK010045072.1:0-11836 GCA_963575035.1 Avahi laniger | reverse complement strand
TCAGGGCTATACAGGGCAGGGCTTGGACCACACCTGCAGGTCCTCAATTTACTTAACAGATCACTTGAGTCTGAGTATATGTACGGTGGCTTGTCTCTGATTAACAGACTTCCTTATCTTAAAACATTCCATTCCAAGTCTTTAGACAAAGTTTCATTTCTTTAACCAGTTACAAATCAAAGGTCTTTAAACCCACTTACAACCTGCAACCTCCTGCTTCGAGATGTTCCACCTTTTCAGGCCAACCAATATAGAGCTTCCAAAATATTGATTTATGACTTTACATGTAATTCCTGTTTCCCTGAAATGTATAAAACCAAACTGTAACCATTTGTTTAAGGCTTCTTGGGCATGGCTCTAGGCTACGGTCACACATACTTGGCTCTGAATAAGCCTCTTTAAATTATTTTACAGAGTTCCATTTCCTGGCATTCTCGCCAAGGTCAGGAGCTGATGCTCATTGGCTCTGATTGGCCACCTTGGCCATGTGCTCACTCCTAAACCCAGCACAGAGATCGGTCGCTTGCATCCTGCGCTTGGCCAGGTTAGCAGCCAGACTCTAGATCCTTAGAGCCAGTCAGTGGGGTCAGCCCCACTGGACTGAGGATGGAGGAAGAATGATCCCCAAAGATTCAGCCAAGGTGCTGGTGCCAGAAGATACAGAAGTGGGTGCTGGGCAGGCAAAAACAACAGGTATCCATAATACCTAATAACAATACCTACCCTACAGCACTGTGGTGAGAATCCAATGGTATGGATTCAAGAAGTTCGGGAGCCATAATGCAATTAGCTCTAAAAATGTTCTTGTTGTTAAACAACTCCGGTGGCAGGGAGGGGCACCCTGGGCTCTGCGGAGTCTGGTGGGGTGGGAAAGACCTTGGCTTTGAAGTCATGCAGATGTGGCTTCTGGTCCTGGCTGCATCGCGTCAACTGTATGCACACGCAGGCAGTCTGTGAGCCCCGCCTCCTTCAGCTGTGAAGTGAGGGCAAATCACACTTTCTCGACACCCCATCTCTGTGAGGGTTCAGACACCGTGATGCCTGACACAGTGCAGACCGATGGCCAATAAATACGAGAAATATTAGCCCTTCTCACTCTGCCTCTAGGACTGTTTTATTACTATTGAAATAACTTAATGCATCTTAATACTGAAATGTGGAACCTGAAAAATACTAATTTTTTATAAAGAAACAAATAAATCAAGTTAATCTTTCCTGTGTTGCCATTTAAACATTTTCTAAATGTCCTACCTTGTGGGAGAGGGGGTCTGAAAACGCAACTGGGGACTTTGCCCTAAACATCCATTAACCCGAGCCATGAACTTTGACTTCAGGTGTTGTTATCGCTCGCACAGACACACCAACTCAAATAGCGCGCCGGCCGGACTCAGAGACAGGGCCTGGTGTTGTAAAATTATCTTCTCAGGGTGCAAAAACTGCAGCTTTTAAGACAATCCATGAGTCAGCAACGGGAGCGGAATGTGAGGAGGGAGGCCGCCAGCGATAAGGGAGGAGTGGCCAAATGAACCAGCCTTCCGGGGGGATTCCGGCGGGTTTTCGTGCAAAGTTGTTGGGGAGAAAGGCCGGGAGGCAACGTGACTGCCAAATGAGAGCCGTCCTCCTGAAGGAACCACGGAGGTACCCCCACCCCGACACCCATACACCCCTTTCTGCTAATGTCTTCCTCCCACCCTCAAATCACTTTTTACTCCAAGAATCATCCTTTGGGGAAACATCTACTCTCTTTAGTCATTATCGCTACTCCCCGTCCCCCACCACCTTTATAAAGCATCAGGAAAATATTCTTTCCCGCCTCCGCCTCCCCAGAGCAGTAGAACTAAAAGGACACACCGTAGGAGGCCGCAGCGTTCTCCCAGCATTTCCCAGGAAGATTAGGGCACGCACTGTTTATGAAAGCAGTCACAAAAGGAATCCCAAGTACTCTCTAGCTTGGCATTGGAATAAACAGGCTTCGTGCTGGATGGATCACCACCCGCCTGGAGTTTCCACAAGCAGCACAACGTCCTCTTCTTTCTGCCCTGGGCTCTAGCTGGCCCCGCGTCACAGCGCGCCCCAGAGCACCCTCTACCAGGGCCACTACCCAGCCTGCAGAGGAAAAGGCACCAGTCACTCTGCAGGTTTTTTGTTTTTTGTTTGTTTTTTTTTTGAGACAGAGTCTCACTCTGTTGCCCGGGCTAAAGTGAGTGCCGTGGCGTCAGCCTAGCTCACAGCAACCTCAGACTCCTGGGCTCACGCGATCCTCCTGCCTCAGCCTCCCAAATAGCTGGGACTACAGGCATGCGCCACCATATCCGGCTAATTTTTTCTATATATTTTTAGCTGTCCAATTAATTGCTTTCTATTTTTGGTAGAGACGGGGGTCTCGCTCTTGCTCAGGCTGGTCTCGAACTCCTGAGCTCAAACAATCCCCCAGCCTCGGCCTCCCAGAGTGCTAGGATTACAGGCGTGAGCCACCGCGCTCGGCCTGCACGTTTTATTAATCAAGATTTTCAGACAATTTCCTAGTGTCTAAATCAATTCAACTGATAGTTATTAAGACCCTGGGAGGAGGGTTCATTTGCAGGCACACTAAGAAGCAGTCTCCGCAGGAGAAACTTAGCACAGACCCCAGAGCCGCAGGGAGCTGCGCATTTATGCAGCCCTGTCTGCACGCAGCTGTCAGCTCTAACTGCGCGCTCTGAGGAAATCTCCGCTCACCGAGCCATGCTCCTTAACTCCGTCTTGGTGATGGGCTACGGAGGGCTGTGGCGCAGGGCCTTGAAGTGCCTCCAGGCAAGCACAGGCCACAGTGGCCCGAGGAGCCTGCAGTTCCCGACAGGACACTGACACTCCCTCTCGCTTCTTGTTCTCCCACCTGCTGGTGATTCCCTGAGCTCTGCTTCGACATCCACATACAGACCTCACGCCCCAAAGTTCCAGCATCAAGGAAGGCTGATCCCTTTCAGAACCCACAGGCTCGCTCAGCCCACACCTGCGCTCTGCCTCCTGTGTCCCCTGGCAGTTTCCTGTGAGGCTGTGCGGGCCTTGCCTCCTTGGCTAACTAGACTAGAAGCTCCTGGAAGGCAGGGGCCTCATCTGAGTTCTTTGTTCCTCCCAGCACTCAGCAGTCTGCTTGGAGCAAGGCTTCTGGACCCCTTGTGGGTTGTTACTGAAATGCCAGCTCGACCAATTCTGGATGAATCTTTAAGTTTCAGGGAGACTGTGGCCAGACGCATGTCTGAAGTTGCTAAAGTTGTTCTGACTCAGCAGATCCGAACACAGACCTGGTTTGGTCCCTCCTGTTCCATAGCTGGAGCCCTCTCCCTGGGCCTGCACCCTCCCAAATAAACAACCTGGCTGAAGACTAGGAGCTGAAGGGAGAAGAGGGAACTGCCAGACCCAAGGCCCAAGGAAGAGAGAGAAAAAGGGAAGGAGGAGGGATTAAGACACAGATCCAAAACGAGGAAGGGAGAGAGGCGGGCCGGCAAAGAGAACTTAGAGCAGAGGAGACAAAAAGGTACACAGAGAAAGAGGGACAGAAACAAGGGGGAGACAGAGAGGCCAGAGGAGCCGAGGAAGGGTGGTGAGGGCTCGGGTGGGCTGGGTGAGTTCCACGTCATGACTGGTCTACGTTCTGAGCACCTGCTATGTGTCAGGAACTGTGCCAGGCACTAGAGATACGGTAGCAAAGAAGATAAGCTCTTTTCTCCAGGAGTTTATACTCTAATGGAAGACTGATGACAAGTACATTGATATATCGTGATGTTATGATTGTATGCATATATTGGCTTTCATCCACAGTTCTGGCTCTTGACTCCCATAGCCCTTGTTAGTCTTTTGTTATCATGTTGGGGCATTTTTGGCCTCAGAAGCAGGCCTCAAGAAACAATCTCTCTCTCTGACCTTCTCTGGCCCTCCTGCCCTCCAGGACTCTAATCTGATTGTGAGTCATAAGACCCCTCGTTCCAGAGACGGTCCTGCCCCATGCGCTGGAGGAAGGCAGGCCACACAGAGAGACCAGGGAGAATCTCAGCAGACAGAGGTTCCCTTTTTGTCCAATCACATTTCAACATAGTCGTCCATGCTTCAATCACAGACAACCAAGGACATCTGCATAAAAGGCCCAAAGAACAGAGCTGAGGGGGCTTCTGGAAGCTGACAGGAAGGTGAAAAAGAACTCGTCCATGTGCCAGAAGGGTGTGCACCCCAACTCCATGGAGACAAAGCTCCTGTGCTTCTGTCTCACCCTCTGTATCTCTCCATCTGGCTGGTTATTTGTATCCTTTAAACCATCCTGTATAATAAACCAGCAAATGTGTTTCCCTGAGTTCTGTGAGCCACTCCAGCAAATGAATAGAACCCAAAGAGGGGGTCGTGGGAACCCCAACCTGAAGCAAGCAGGTCAGAAGTTCTGGAGGCCTGGGCTTGCAGCCGACCCCTGAGTGGGGGTGCGGAGGGGAGTGTTGAGGACTGAGCCCTCACCCTATGGGCTCTGCCCCATCCCCGGGTTAGATAGTGTTGGAAATGAGTCGGACCCAGCTGGTGTCTGCTGCAGACTTGACGGCTTGCTTGCCGGTGGGGAGAAATCCCCACATATTTTGGGGTGACAGAATTCTCTGTTGACTGTTGCGGTATGACAGCAGAGGAAAAACACAGTTTGAGTTTTTCCAAACATATGTAATGAAATTTGTTGAAGAAAAATAAAGCAGGGAGGAGGTCTACTCTCAGGTAGAAGCAGAGCTTCTCTTAGATTTCTGACTCCTAGTTCACTGCTCATGGGAAAGACAAAATGCATCAGACAACTAAGGAGATGATTTTATTCATGCTGTTGCAATAGGGAGACTATTCATGAAAGAGGAATGTATCGAAGAAATGGAAGGGACTCTGGGGTTTTATGCAAGGAAGTAAAAATAGGGGGAGTCTTTTTGGAGTCTCCAGGAAGGAGGGAGGCGGGCCTTACTTGAAAATACTTGAGGGCAGAATGGTCCCTTGAGGTTTAGCCTTAGAACACATAAGGTTGGAGGATTTGAGAAAACATAAGAGTAGGGGATTTCTTGAGCTCTGGTAAAGTTCAACCTTGGCACTAATATCCTGCCACATCCATTATTCTAGAAACTAAGTATGGTCACTTCACTGGGTTCGTTGCTTATTACCTGCGCCATAGCCTGGATTCTCTTCAGGCAGTACACAGGGCCCTTTGTGACCTGATCTCCGTCTGCTCCCAATTAGCTGAAGTTGGGAGCACAGGGAAGAACACGTGAGAGGATGTCAGAGGCCAGGCCCACCCATCACCTCTGCACACCTTCCATCGGCCAGACTCGGCCTCACAGCCGTGGGAAGGAGGCTGGGAAGTACAGTCTGGCCGTGTGCCCAGGAAGAAGGAGAGAGTGGGTGGGGGGCAGCCAGCTTTGTCACGTACGCTTTTCATGTGCTGCTCCCTCTCTCTTTAGAAATGCCCCTCTGCTTCCTTCCAGGCCCTTTTCTGGTTAGATGCCTCCCATGCAGCCTGCAGGAGTCATTTAAGCATGCCTTTCTGTAGCAAATCTTTCCTGACCACCAGTGTGGTCAGGTGCCCCCTAACTGCCTCTGTAGCCCCCAAAGGTATTTTGTAACACAAATCACACCACTCACAACTGTTTGTTTTCTCATCAGTCCTCCACACTAGACCCCAAGGTCTCTGACATTAGGAACTGTGCCTGTGTCTCTCTGTCCCCAGTGCCTAGCACTGTCTGGCACTGCGTGGGTGATCGATAATGTCTGTCAAATAAATGAATGACCCCTGCTGGCTTCTGAACTGCCAGGATTCCCAGATATGCCCCACGGTGATAATTTCAACTAAGAAAAGTATGCAGAGAGTCCCACAGTAACTCTAATGGGCAGTTTCATTTGACACCTGGGTTTGGATCAGTTCTCGCACCTGGACCCCCAAGAAGAAACTAAGTGTTGGCGATGTAGCAAAGAGAGCTCAGATGTCTTATTTTGCGTTCAGCCCACTAACCATCTCTTTAAAGGCCTTTAAAGAGAAAAGAGAACGGTGGCTTCAGCTTCCTGACGGGTAAAGGAAGAGAGTATCAGACGCCCATTGTGTGAGCTGGGCTGAGAATGCAGCAGATTTGGAAGGAAGGCAGATGAGCTGGAAAGGCTCCTGTTTGCACAGCACCTGGGTAAGTAAAGTCACACAATGACACACTCAGATACAGCTCCTATCATCCCTACATTGCCCCAGGCTGGTTTGAGTCAGGACCAAAGACAGTAAAATCTTATTAACACAAGAGAGGAGGGCTGAGTCATTTCCATAATGACTGGCTCACAGCAGCAATCATTACCAGGCCTGAGGAGGAGAAAATGGCGGCCTCTTTTTTATGTGGAGTTATTGGCTGCAGTCTCAGCTTTACGACTTTTGAAGAGGAATTATATGGCTCATGCCAATTATATGGCACATCCAAGAACAAATAAAACAGGGAGGTTACCTCACGGTGGGTGAGTAATCAGACAGCAGTGTGACTGGGCCCTGAGGCCGGCGTGGGGCAGAGCAGCTGCCCACACCTCCTACCTGGCTGGGGCCGGAGAAGGGCTTAGGTGTCTGCAGCTCCTGGGCCCGCCAGGGACCCCCACCACCTACAGTGCTCGTGTCTGAGGTTCATTAGGGCCAAGCGGATGAGAAAAGGGAACAGACCATGAACAAATTCCGTAACTTTAAATGGTTGGCTTGGTTCTATAAGCGGTAAAATCAATGAGATAAAGATGAACTGTGCCTTTTGAATCCTTTGCCTTTATTTATGTCCTGATGCTTCTTTTCCTGGTTGGGCTGGTTCCCATCCAAGCCTTTGGGGGCCATCGAGGGTGTTGGAGGGTACAAAGACAGGCCTTCTTAGGGACATTGTGGCCTCAGGGCAGTAATTCCCAAAGGCCTCTATTCTCTTTAGCTATCCCCACAAGAGGAGGAAACTGCTGAGATCTTTATTCTGTGGAGCTGTAAGCATATGCATCCGTCTTACTGGAACACTGAGCTGCTCAGAAGACAACGACGATGATGATGATGATGACAGCTAACACTTTTTAAAATTTAAAATGTACTGGGCACGAAGTTAGGAGGTTTACATGCAGGATCTTGTTTAATCCTCACAATCACTCTACAAATATATACTACATACACTCCTCATTTTAGGTGGAAAGCATACTGGTGAGGAAGATACTGAGAAATTCAGCTCCGAAACAGAATTATACTGAGAAAACTCACCAGAAGTCCTGGCAAAGACGTGCTTCTGAGTTCCAGCATCACTCGTGGTTGTGCCCTTGGGAGCCAGTGCAGACTCTGTCTTCAAATATTATTTCAGACTTTATCATTCATCTCCACCCTACTGTGACCACTTGAATCCAAGTTACCTTCATCTCTCATCTCAACCACAAATAATATCTCACATTATTGAGCTCCTGCTGGGTCCCAGGTATTGTTCTAAGCACTTTGCACGTGGGTTATGACTTAGTCTTCATGGCAGCCCCGCGAGGCAGGACCCATTACCGAGATGGCTGTGTCGCACACCTCCATTACCGAGACGGCTGTGTCGCACACCTCCGAGTGGTGCTGTTCATGCAGGACTCACCGGCCCCCAGGGGCGACTCGCCCTGGAGCTGCACAGTGTGGTAGCCCTCGCTATCATCTCCATTTCACAGGCGAGGAGACTGAGGCGCAGAGGAGCTAACTCGTCCGTGCTCGCTGCTCATCCACGGCAGAGGCACGCTTCAAACCCCGGCACTGCGCTCCGGAGCCATAGCCGCTGTGTCGCACTCCCTCTCCGTCCCTCCATTAGCACGTAGTTGGCCTCTTGCCCGTCTGTATTCTTAAACACATAAACAATATTTGAGACTCAAAACCCTCCAATGGTTTTCCGTCAATGCTAGAAGACTCCTTAGCATGCCTCACGAGGCCCTAAGTGATCCGGCCCCCCCATGCCTCTGGGCTCATCTCTGACAACTTTCCCCACAGCTCACTCTACCCCAGCCCTCCTGATCCTTTTGTTTTCCTGAGATCACACCATGTTTGTTCTCACCTCAGGGCTTTTGCACATACCGTTTCCTCTTCCTCTGTCCCATACTTTGCCTAGATCCTCCCATGGGTCTGCTCCTCACCTTATTCAGGACTCTGCTCAAATGCTACGTTCTCTAGAGAGGCTTCCCTGATCTATGCATGCAAAATAGCTCCCATTATCCTCCTTTGTCTTTTTGACAGCACTTAACAGTACTCAAAATTATACTACCGATTTATTAAAGTATTAGGGTATTAACCCTTAAATATAAAGAAGGACTTTTTCATCCTCAACGCTGGGTCTCCAGGGATAGGAGAGAGCCCGGAACACAGTTGGAGCTCAGTGAAAACTGGCTAGGTAAAGGCATGAGCAAAGTCATGGGAGAGCAGGGTCATCTCAGTGCCAGCTCAGCCCAGTTCTCGGTAAGAACTCGCAAAGCAGGGAGGATGGAAAAAGGAAATGGAGGAAGGAGGAGAAGAAAAGTGCTACTCAGATTTCGGTTTAACCACATTTGTTTAGTGTTTCTTGTGTGCCAAGCATAGTGACACATGTTATCTCCTTTGATTCTCACATCCTGTGAGGTAGGTAATTTTAGTGAGAAAAGGGAAATATGAGGATGAGGAACAGAAACACATTTGCACCAATTCATTGATGCATTCTTTATCTAAAACAGAAAAAGCCCACTATTTTAAAAAACAGACTCTGAATTGCTTATCTTTATATAACTCAAACCACAAGAATTTTGTGTTTATTTTTTATGATTCAACTGCGTTGATACTATAGGCCATTTAATTTGTGTTTACTTTTACTATATCTTCAAGATAAAAGGTTTATTTCTACCACTCATTGTTCCCTCAGCCCAGCTTTTAACATTTCTCCCCCATATTGATCCAATTCGCCGAGCACCTGTGAGTTTCCTCCATAAATTGCTTTGTCAATTTTTGTGCAGAAAGAGCCTGAGTTTTTCTAGGAATTTGTCCAAACTAAAATATCGTTTAATAGTAGCATTAAAACAGCATTTAATTACTTGATTGCTTATGTCACCTGCTGGAGCAGTGACCTGACAGCTTGCAAGACTCAAAGTCTTTGTAGTGTTCTGATCTGAAATCCGGAGGCCCTTGACGAGGAGTCTTCCCTCCTTATTAAAAGAAAACACTTTTCGGTGGGATAGGTTCCTCCTTGCCTAGCAAGGCACAGGCTATTTGGCTGGTCTGTGGTTAAACCGGAATTTACACAATAAGGATGTGGCTACTCTTGCCAGGTTGTGTAAAACCGGGCAATCTTAGGAAGTCTGGGCTTTAAGCAGGGTCCCAGTTTATGTGACAAACTCCAATCCAACAGGTCCCTATACCAAAGGGCCAGCTGCTCAGCTGACTCCATGTGTCAATGAGAGCCCAGAAATCCAGGTTGAGGTTAGAATTAGGGTCAGAGGTCACCCTATTACAGCTCATACCACTCTTAGTGCTGAAGCGGCCCACAGGTTGCTTTCCAGAGGCCTCGGGGCTCTTAAAGGGCTGGTAATACTGAAATAATAGCATGGCCTTGACCAGAGACACCTAACTCCTGAAAAATGTAAGGATAATGGAAGTGACAAACCAGTGTCATTCCTGAGAGATATTATTCCTTTGTCATTCCTTTGTGTTTTGATGAAGGGAAAGGGAAAGGGAATTTACGGATGCTGCTGAACCCCAATTCTCATTCACCACAGTGTCCTGAGCGCCAAGCTTCATCATAGGAAATTTGGGGGAGACCCCTTCCCTTTAGAGATTTCCTGCTGCATCTGTCAGAGTTACCCCTTCATGTAAACAACCCCTCTCCGTGTTATTCAAAAAACTTACACGTGCCCTGGACAACTGACTCCTGGTCAAATATACTCTGGGGTGAAAGCTGAGCATGAGCAGGAGTCTTTTAGGGAAAAGAGCTAACATTTGTATGACACGTTATAGCTATGACATGGCTTAATCCTCAACCCGGGGCAGGATATTACTGCTACTTTTTTTTTTTTTTTTTTTTGAGACAGAGTCTCACTCTCTTGCCTGGGGCGAGTGCCGTGGCGTCAGCCTACCTCACAGCAACCTCAAACTCCTGGGCTCAAGCAATCCTACTGTCTCAGCCTCCCGAGTAGCTGGAACTACAGGCATGAGCCACCATGCCCGACTAATTTTTTTTTATATATATATATATATTTTTAGCTGTCCAATTAATTTCTTTCTATTTTTGGTAGAGACAGGGGTCTCACTCTTGCTCAGGCTGGTCTCGAACTCCTGAGCTCAAACAATCCGCCCACCTCTGCCTCCCAGAGTGCTAGGATTACAGGCGTGAGCCACTGCGCCCGGCCTACCGCTACCATTTTTATTAGCGGGAAAATCCAGGCATAGAGGGATTGATAACTTGTCCAAGGTCCTATGACAAGAAGACAAAGAAATGGAACTTGAATTCTGATCATTTGACTTCACGTTACAAGCACAAAACTAATCAAAGTAAACCTAAGCAAACCCAACTCTCGGGGTTGAGACCCCCAGTGCCAACACCAGTTTACAAAGCATCCTCAGGCTGTTGTACAGACAGCTATACAGGGGGCACCCATGACTGACAGAATTACAGGATCGCAACTGGGTCCACCAAGGGCAGAGGTAAACAGCTGACCAGCCTCGGCAGGCTCAGAGGGCAATGTAGAATTCAGAATGATCCAATAACTGGTTTTCATAATAACACTCTAAAGTTAGCAGGGCAGATGAGCGCTGACACTCACTGCACTCTTGTTTCTCAAAGCAGTAGGTCCACAAGAGATTTGGGGAAATTTTCCACGAAAAATGTTTAACACAAACATTAGTCCTTCAAGAGATATGACTTAAGTATTTCAATATTTTATATCTCTGAAATGCCTCATCCCCTGATAGTCCCTGAAAAACGAGGGGCTACTGTATACATCCACTGATCTTTCAAACCTGAGGTCCAGCACAACGTTCAAAGTTGCTACTTTAAACAAGGAGAAAGTTTGTAGTTAAACTTCCCTCAAACCTATATTGTTTCATTCTATGAAAATGAAAATAAAGTCTTCTTTTACCAGTGAGCCTCTAAAAATTCTCAAATCATTAGTAACAAATGAAATATTGATGGGACTCACTGCTTTTATGTGCACAAAGCATCATTTTATTCTTTTTCAGGCTTCCATGCATCACGTTTTCAGCGAGTGTCAAAAAACTAAGCATGTTTTCTGGAGTAAAATAAAGCATATTCCCAAATCTTAAGGCTCCTCAGAGGATTAGAAACGATTTAATTGGCAGGAGAAATTCTTCTGATCGATCTCTCAGATACCAGAGCGCTGTAGGTGGGCACGGCAGAGAACGTAAGGGGTGCGGTTGGCCGACTCCACGTCCCCTTCGTCACCCTCCCAACACCCTCACCCCTCCAGGAGAACAAGCCGGCTTTCCAGGTGCTCTGGGCTTGCGCAGAGGAAACTCTCGCTTGATTCCCAGGCAGGTCTCCCAGGTCAGTCCCCTGTTCAGCTACCTTCAGGCGAGGCTGCCCTACTCCTGGGCAGCCGAGCTAAGCCTAACCCACAGAGAGAAGCTGTATCTGGAAAGTCTCTAGAGCCTCCTCCCGCGGCCGTGGCTGTGGCCAGCCTATCCAGAAGAGAGCGGTGCAGTGCTCCTTCCCCTCTTCGAGTTTTTCCCGATGGAAGTTTGCCGTCACTGACCTACGGAATGTCTCTCATGGAAAACTGAAACTAACTGTAAGCCCTCCCTATTGATGACTTCTATTGATCTTTGGCCCCCTGGGAGAATGTCTGCTGCTCGATATTATTT
>CAUYSK010045069.1:0-21399 GCA_963575035.1 Avahi laniger | reverse complement strand
ATTAATTTCTTTCTATTTTTTGGTAGAGATGGGGTCTCGCTCTTGCTCAGGCTGGTCTCGAACTCCTGAGCTCAGAATGATCCGCCCACCTCGGCCTCCCAGAGAGCTAGGATTACAGGCGTGAGCCACCGCGCCCGGCCTTTAAAAGCCTTTTTAAAAAAATCACTAACTATACATTTATTTTAACCAATAAAATGAGCTATTCAAAATATAGTAATTATTGTCTTTTATTTGAAATCTATATAGTTCAAATTTAATCTTATATCCAAAATATAAAAGGTCTTAGGAAGAAAATTAACACAGATTTTATAGGACTAAAAAGGTTTTTGAGTTAAAAAAAAGAATACTTATAAAGGATTTTATGTTTTGCTTTAAAACCTAGAACCTAAGACACCAAGCAATTTTTGTTAAAAGACGAATATCTTCTTGGATATCTCACAACCATTTACCTCAAATTTAGCATGTCCAGATTCACTGTGTCTTGCAAATCATCTGAAATCAAACTCTTGGCATCATCATGCTTCTCTACAGTAGCCTCCTCTTCAATCACAAAGTTCTGCTAATGCTTTCTCTGATGCTTCTCATTCTCACTGTCACCTTCCAAAACACAGGCCCTCTATTTGTAGCTTAGTCAAAGGAAAAGCTTCCCTTTTCCTTAATATCAACTCCTCCATCCAGCTTGAGCCCACATACAGAACAACCACAATTTTTATCTATGTCACTGAGACAAGAGGTAAGAAAATGGAATTACATGGAATTAAAAGAATGCAAAAATAATGGAACTACTACATTTACTTTCCTACAAAATTACTCTTTCTGTTAGAAACTCGTAAGAAATCACTAATGGCATGATTAGCCTATATGGATATGATATATTAATAAAAGAACCAATATGTGATTCAAAATATCTCAGTAGTATGGACAATCAGGGCAAAAATTTTTTAAAGGTGTAATTTATTGGAATAAATCCTAAGTTAAAAAAAAACTTTCAAATTTTAGAATACAATGACATTTGAAAAACTCAACATCATTCAACGATATGATAAAACATGACAGGACATCTAAACCAATCTTAATATCAGTGCCCCAAAAACAAGTGCAAGGAGCTCACAGCCCATCTGTGTTAATTTCTGGAGACTACATTTTTAGATGGATCTTGACAAATAAGCATATTCCTATAGAAAGGCAATCAGAGACTGAAAGGTCTAAAAACCATAATGTATAATAAATACCATATCATGTACTAATCACATCTTGGAAATCTACCCAGGGAAAGTAGAAAATATTTAAATTCAGCCCAAAAACAAGGCTCAAGAAAGGGAATGAGACTACGATTAGAAAAGTAGGCTAAAGTAAAATCCTGGAAAACCTTAAATATAAGAGTTTAGGCTTGATCCTGTAGGTAGTGGGGAATAACATGAACTAAACTGTTCAAAGAGCTTTACCTAGCAACAATGGTTAGGGCAAAATTGGGGAAGAGGAAGGAAAAGAAATTTTCTAGATAGAGAAAGCTGGTCTATATGCTAATAAAACAATTCAGTAAAAGATACTGAAGACAGTTTTGGGTAAAAAGTGCAGTATATTGCAAGCTCATAAACCGTTCCTCAATACTGAATAAGGTAAACAAACAGAATTTTAAAAAAGCAAAAATTAGCTAGCTGCCACTATGTTATGAAAGAGGAGTAGTTTCATACCATAAACTTTAAAAGCAGTAGGGAGGAAAGAAAAGAAAGATGCTGGCAAAGCTCAGCACGGCATAGATCCCAGTCCCAGTTCCACCCCCTACAATGCACTCGGGGAAAAAATGAGGTAAAATATCCTGTGAATTCCCACTAACAGTACTCCTCATTTTTGAGAGTAGCAGAGTGAGGGCATAAATAGGAAGCCTAAAGAAAAGTAACAAAACAAAAGAAAACAAAACAAAACAAAAACGCTTATATATAAAAGCCTCTACCCACCTTCAAAGGATTTCAGCAGAGGTTAGAAAAATCACCAGGGTATGCCATTTTTCAGGGATCCACACTTAATAGAAAGATAACCCAAAGGTAACCCCACAGGAAAAGAAGAAATATTCCTGAAGGCTATTTAACAAAAACACTGCATTGGCTGGTGTGCTCCCTCTGCCGCCTCCCTCCAGGCTTCAAGAAAGTATACAGAAGAACATCTCAGCCCTCACAATATAGCCCACAGGGGACGACAGACATCAGAAAAAGGTGGCAGAAATGTTAAAGAGCATTCACCCACAATTTTTCAGAAAAACAGCAGGGCAACTCTGCAAATATGCCTAAGGAAAAGAAGATTCATCTCAAATGTCACACTATATAAGAACTTAGTAAAAACATAAATTCAAGAAAAGTAGACTTCAAGGAATAGCTGATAAAACAGAGTGAAATGACAGAGATAAAATAAATTGAACACCAAAACAAATCCATAACAGTACTAATAAATATACTAGAAATAAAAAAGGAATAGCATAGGCAGACACAGCTAAAATTCAAGTGAAAGATTCTATAAAAATGACTCAATATAATCACAGTAAATACAGAGGGGGAAAAAAGGTTAATGCAAGCAGAGACAAAACCAACGTGTGGTAAGCAATTACAGTGGTAGACAGCTTTCTAAGATGGCCTCCAGTGGTCCCAGCTCCTGGCATCCAGGCCCTTGTGTAAACCTCTCCCACTGAGGTTAGGCTAAACCTAGCGACTTGCTTCTAACCAAGAATATGGTAATATGGATGGGGTGTCACTTCCATGATTAGGTTACAAAAGATTATGACTTGTCTTGTTAGCAAATGTTCTCTCTTGTCTTCTTCACTTGCATACTTTGATGAAGTAAACTGCCATGTGACAAAGGCTCAGATGGCAAGAACTGAGACTGTCAGCCCAACATCCCATGGGGGACTGAATACTGCTAACAACCACTGAGTAAACTTAGAAGCAGATCCTTCCCCCGTCAAGGCTTCAGATGAGACTGCAGACCACGAGTCAATATGTTAATAGCAGCTTTGTGAAAGACTGAAGAAAACCCAGTTAAGTTATGCCTAGATTTTTAATCCACAGAAACTATGAGATTAATAAATGTGTGCTGTTTTAAGCCACTATATTTGAGAGTAATTAGTTATGTAGCAAATAACATCAAGTGTTAATCCTTGTTTCAAAGTATCAAGGATGATTGGTATCTTTGAGGAAGAGAACTCCAAAAAAAGGCAAACAAAAAACACTGAAAATTATGATTTAAGAAAAGTTTTCTGATACAAAAAAATCCTGAATCTACAAATTAAAAGGATTTTAATTTTAAAATCCTTAAAATTCCAGAAAGAACTCTGCCAAGTTACCAAACTCAAGGATAAAGAATACTTCTAATGTCCAAGCAGAAAAATCAAGTCACCTATGATGGGTACAAGGTAGTGAGAGGATGAAAAATCAGACTTGCCTCAGACTTTCCAGAGCAACACTTTATGTCATAAAACACGAATGCAATGTGTACAAAGTTCTGAGGTACAGGAAATACAACCTGACAGTATTATATCCACTCTTTATGTCATAAATATATAAGGCAACAAGCAGTCATTCCCAACAATGAAAGATATCAAGGATTCTAGAACTCAAAGATCATTTTCAAATAAACTTGGCAATGAAATCAAGCACTGGATAAAAAAAAATGTTTTAAAGGAGACAATGTGGTGAGCAACTGGATTTATGGTTACAGAAAAGAATATAAATATTATCAATTCTGACAATGTCAAAATACAACTTACAAAAACTGGGACCTGAAAGAGGGGAAATGGGAGAAGTATAATTGTACTTTCATAGCAGGGAATCAATCAACTCTGTTCAAAATCAGAATATGGAGTTAAAAAAACCATAATGACTCAAACTTATTAATGGCTTTCATAATATTTTTTTCTTATGATGGAGACAGGTAATATACCCTTTATCAAGAAACATTTACATAAACTTCAGCAAATCTTTTATTTTTTTTTGTTAAGTTGATCAAAAATAGGGTATATAATATAATCCTTTCTGTATATATTCACAGAGAAATTATCTGTAAGTGGCAGTATTTAGGATAATTTTTTTAGAGGGAGTTACATCTTTTCTATATTATTTTTACATTATAAACTGAGCATTTATCATTTTTAATAAAAGAATGATGTTATTTTCCCAAAAAACTGGTTAGATATAATTAGTTGAAAAAAATTCACCAAAAAATTAAAAAGAAAATTTTAAAAAGTGATTCAAATAAATCTCATTTGAAATAGGTTCTTAAACCATTGATATGGACTTCCCAACCAAATATTTCATATTACGTATTTTTAAAAGGTAAATTTTGTATCAGTGTAGAATGCTGCAGTTTACAAAGTTTTTTAATATTCACTTTTTCATGTACTTCCAAAAATAATCTTACATCTATAATTATCCACAAAAGAACTGTGAGTATATTTAAAAAAGAGACTATAAAAAACTAAGAAACAATTTATCAAATCTTACAGATTTATCACATAAACATATTCATCATAATCCTCTTTAACAACACAAAGCTACATTTTCAAGTAAGCAGCTATAGTTTTCTTTTCTCTCAACTATGATTAAAACATTTATATTCCTTGTTTTAATATTCTAACACATTCAAAATGTAGCAGTAGCATTTCTAGATTTACCTTTAATAGTAATTGAAAAATCTAAAATTATTTTTAACTGGCTCTTTCAGTAAGACCGGAAACTTGTAAATTAAACACTTAACACATATTTACAGCAATGGAAAAGAGCAGGGGTAGGTCAATGTAAAGATAAATAAGCTTTAACTATATTCTTAAGAACAGAATTTCCATATGTTTCTACCACAAGATGGAGATAAAGTAGATGTATTTATATATTTCAAAAATATGCAATTTTTATTAAATTATTTGACATCAGTTGGCTCATAATCATAAATACATGCTAATCTTCAGGATAAACAGAGGTAAAATCCCATATGTGATTAGTTTTAGTTAAAAGTATTTCCAAAATATTCTTTTGATAAAAGAAAATACAAAGACAAACAATGTTTTCATGTTTCAATTCATTTTACATGGGAACTACCAATATTAAAATATTTTTTAAAACATACTGAAGAAGATTCATATCTTAATATAAGAGCTGTCCAATAGATTTTTCTGCAATGATGGAAATGATCAGTGTCTGCATTCTCCAATGTGGTGTTCACAAGCCACATACGGCTATTGTGCATTTGAAATGTGGCTAGTGTGACTAAAAGACTAAATTTTAAATTGCATATCATTTTCATTAATTTAAATTTAAAATTAAATAGCCAATGTTGACTACTGGCTACCACAATGGACAGTATCAATCTATATAACAGCCAATTTAATATTTTATATATATCAAAACCTAATGGGGATTTTCAGAGAGTAAAATACTTAACAGATAAAATCTGAACTTTAAAAATAAAATTATTATAAATTAATGATAAAAATAAAGATTCTGACCATTAATAATGGAAGCTTTTCCATAATCATCAGAAAAAATAGAACTGTTCAATATAACTATAGAGATAAAAAAAACTTTACATTAAAAGAGTTAAAGTTTATATCATCCTTCAAAAGGAATAAAAGAGCATTCATTACACACTCACATATACACACAAATCTTTTTAAAGTGTATCAAATCACGTGAATTTTCATATTTGATACAGAAATGTGCTTAAATATTTAAAACATTTAAATATCTGCACACACAATAAACTCCACATTTACCACTTACACAAATCAAAGTTTGGTTAACATTTTCAATAATGTAAAAAAAAATTGGTCCCTCTTATCAAAACAGCAAGAGTCTAACTCTGCAATTACAAAGTAGAGCATCTTGCACGAGAGACAGATTCCAACATGAATTAAGTGAACCTCAAGCAATGCAAAGTTGGGTGCCATTTAGACTAGAGAGCCAATTCTATTTCAAACTGGGAGAAGTATTCACACCAATCCAGACAAAGATGCCAATCAAAGATGCTGAAACCAAAAGGAAAAAAGTTTCATGATGATCATATCATAAAAGCATAAAAGAGGATTCAGAACAAAGCCAGTTCACTGGAGATTGTTCTTGGGTTCGGGCAGAGTAGGGGAGGAAGGTGATTACAGAGGTTACAATGAAGAGACAAAAGAGTGCTGGAAAATAAATCTGTGAATTGATCACCAAATAATACTTGAAAAAGTATTGGTGACTGGATTGTTCTAGCACAGGTACCCTGATTTTAAAAACTAACAGGATATTTAAACTGTTTATAGGTTAAAAAATTGGTATATATTCTCATTTACAATAAATAATCAAAACTAGCATTTGTTGACCAGACTCTAAACAGAAAATGAAAAATAGAATTCCTCCATTCAGTAGATCTACCCTTCCCCCAAAATCTCACTAAATTATTTCTACATGTGTGTGCTGTATTAAAACTGAACCCCTAGAGGGCAACTGAGTTTCAATTTTAACTTCATAATATACTTCAGTTCATCACCAGTTCATAGACACTGTGACCTACTTCCTTATACCTTGGAACTTTTCCTTTAAAACAAAAAGGAAATGAAAAGTAGAAAACTGATATATTTCATTCACTAATGAAAAATATCGTTATGGAATGCATTCTTTAACAGTGATAATTCAAAGATGAAGACTATGGTACAAATAGGCATATTCCTGAATAACACACATCATAAACAAATATCTGAATATTAACACTCTCAGTAGGAATTGGGTAGAAGATAGGAAAGGCATATTTAACAAGTTTATTTAATATAAATGCTTTGCATAACTTTACATTCATTAAATTACATGTTAAAATGTATAGAAAAAAAGGTGAACAGTCCAATTTCAATAACAATTAACCCTATATAAACTACCCAATATAACCTACTACAGGAAAACCAATATTCCTCCAAGGTTAAAATGTCAAGAGATTTCCTGACTGCCCAACTAGGTTAATTCTACTTCATAAGGTAGAAGGATTTGTACTGAAATAGGCCCATATAAAATACAGATGTAGTAAAGAAAGAATTATTGTATCAATGTGAAAGTATACTAGCTAGCAAGGCCACTACCCTGTAAACTCAACAATAGTATCTTAAATTCAGCCTCTTGTAGTGAAATTCAAAAACTGGCTATATACAAGTCTAAAATGTATATACCAACAGGGTAGCATAAAAGAATAAGCTGAGAATTTACCTGGACAATATATAAAACTATGATGATAACTTGATTAGAAAGTCACATTTTTTTTTAAATTCCAGCAAGATTTGTAAATGATCAACTCTCCTATTCATATACATATTCTACATTATGTACTTGCTAACTGGAACAAAATTATAATTCAATCCATGAACAGTTTTTGAATGTAAATTGTATTATGTGTCACCACACAAGTCCTTCCTTTCCAGAAGGGCAGGGCAGCAGTATCTCCTTATCTACTGTGCTCAGTAACAGAAACCACCATCCAGGTGAAGACAGAGAACACACACACAGGCTGGATAAAGGCTTTTTCTTTCTCCATGTCACGATAATTTTCTTCACTAAATTTTGTATAACATTACATTCATTAAATGACATGTTAAAATGCATAGGAAAAAAGGTGAAGAATCCAATTTCAAATTTTTTTATTAGACTCCATATATGAAATCTGACAAATCATAGAATGTCCTGATGGAATACAGAGTAGGGAGAAGCTGCTTGAAGAGGGTGAAGTTTGTGTGCCACGACGTTAGTAAAGGAAGTAGCCATAAAATTTATATGACAAAAAAGAGCTCAAGGCTGCCGGAGCATACTTGGCTTTATTATTTCCTAAGAGTTTACTGAGAATCCTCAGCCCATTGGAAAGAACTTGAAGGCTGGCCTAGAGAATCTGGGGTTGAATCTCCAAGATGGAAGTAAGGGAAGTAAAGGTCAAGAAACAGCAAACATACACAGAAACCCCGATAACAGCGAAAATAGCAACAAAACAACCAAAAACTTACAGTCTGCACAGAAAACAGTACTCTAGGTAGTGAATTATGTAACATTAAGATACACAAAGTGAGTAAAATCTATATGGCCTGTTGTTATGTGCTGCTTTAAGGAGAAATTCTGTTCCTTTGACTAATCTATTGTTTCTCAACCTTGGCTGCACATTCAAATCATCTTGGGAGCTTTGAAAAAATTACATTACCTCTCACTGTAGAGAGAAGCCTGTGCATTGGTATTTTTAAAAAAATTCCTAGACAATTCTGGTATACAGTGAGGGATGAGGACCACTGATGTAGACTATGTGGAAGAGATGAAGATCAAACACACTTCAGTTATAATGGCAGAGCAAAACTGCTACCATAAGAATATGACAATTTGAATCTCATCATTTGAATAGATTTGACCATAGAAGAGATTAAAGAAAAACATAACACAAAAGAAATTGCATGAAGCCCTCATCACTGAGGTACTGAGTAAATAGGTCCACTCTGAAAATCACAGGTTACTAAGGCAATTAAAGAGCTCATTTTAAAGAGCTCCTTAATAAGCTCAACTATATATAAGTCACCATATACGGTCTTCTGAAGTCAAAATAAAAGGAAAAGGAACATTTAATATTTTTCACACTGCACATCAAAAAACTATGATTAGTCAAATCTTCAAGATCAGGTATTCTAATTTTCAAAAGTATAAATTTTAGGAGGTAGGCATAAAATACATCTGTGGGAGATATGCCAGGTAAATAATAAGATGCAAGATATCCTAAATTTAAGTTTGTACCCTGTACTGACACAATCTGGGATTCAGCGAATGTCCAGCTCCTTTTAAAGCAGGTTTCAAATTTCCAAATATAGCTTTGACTCTTCTTCTAGGATGGTCTAGTTCAGTTCATGTAGGTGAGTGACGAGAAATAAGCAAGAACTACAACCACATTAATCTGAGAGTTAGAATACAACTGTTCCTACTGATTCAATAAAGGTATGGTCTTCTACCATCATCAAGTGTTATAATCTATCTGCCTATAAAAGTCAATCAGAATGGAAATGAAATCATGACATAAAGAGCTCAAGAAATAAGTCGGCTTTGAAAGACAACTAAAAGAGCAAGACAATGTTATTGCAGAAAATTGGGTTCTAATCATGTGCTCAGTATTAGCCCATGGTTTGACCTAAGACTAGTCAATTTTACCTAATCTTTTATATAAAATACATTGGAAAAGATGATGTTTAAAGATTCTGCCCATCACTTTAATTTTATGCAAGACTTGGTCCTTTGGCAATGTTACTGACTAGGGAGATGTGAGTACAATGTTGAACTATGGAAATATTTTGCAGTGATCACATGGCAAAGATCAGAAACTCAAGAAGATGAACTTGCATGTGATGACTTGGAAATCTTATAGAAGGATATGTTCTAATAAGTCTCCTTTAGTCAAGTCAAATCAGATTTTCTTAAGCTTTGCTAGTAGAGATAGCTAAAACAAGGAAGACATCTAATAATATGAACTCAGAGTTACATTTGTTCTGTTTTTGAGTTTGGTTGTCATTAAAACCAAAGTTGTGCAGTTATGATGAAAAATCAAAAGGATTAAAAAGTTCAATGCAAACAGATTATTCATTCGTGCATTATAAAGGTAAAGACACGGTATTACATTAGAATGCAGAGTCAAACTACTGGCACTGATTAGGAAGAAAAAAAGTCTCCTGACAATGTGAACTTTCACATTATGTAAGCAAAAGACAATCACCATTAAACTAAGAGAATAAACTGCTGTTTAGCTATTTAGCCATTCTTAGACCAAAGTAGGCTTTTCTTTAGTTTTGAGGACTTCAAATAAAACAAAATGTTACATTTTAAAATTTGACAAATCTGACCGATCGATTTCTCTAGAGAAGGTAAGGAATAATAACGTGCCTAATGACACCTGTAAGAACAACAAAAAAAAATTATGTCACAGTTAACTCCTTAGGTCTGCGTTGCAGTTAATTGTCATCTCATACAGCATGCCTAACACTTTTAATAAATGTCAAGGATTATGCTACAGCAATCTGAGACAAGGGGTGTCCCTTTAGCTCTGGCAAACACACATCATTGTTACTGTTAATGAACAACAGCTTTTAGTTTTATTAATAAAAGAATAAAGAAAGCCAAAACTTAGAAAGCAAAGATGTCAAACTGTCTTATATTTGGCTACAAAACTGATCTTCTTTCAACTCTATTTATATAAAGTCTTTTCCTGGGAATGGAGATAAAAAGATAGGAGAGAAGGGGTTAAAAAAAGAAGGAACGGAGATAGAAACAACAGATTCCAGATGCTTCTAATTTTTTACTAGAAATCAAATCTAAACTTCTATTGCAGGTTTTTAAGACACTCCAAAATCAGCCTTGACTACCGGTCTTTATTTATCATTAATGCACAGAACGCACCATCCATCTCCTAAGGTCAACCACCTTGCTGCTGCACAGACAAACTATGCCCATTCTTACCTCTGTGTCTTCGATCTGAGTTTATGGTCTGAAATGTTTTTTCCAGCTTCCCTATACTTATCCAAATCATTAGCCATATTTTGAGGTCCAGTTGATACCTCACATACTGCATTAAGTCTCACCTATCTAAATCAGAATTCGCTAGCTTTTATTTTTCTGGAATTAACATATATAGATAATTTATTATAAATTGCTTTACATGATATAATTTTATTTTATATGCCTACTTTGTCTCTCATCAATCAGACAATAAGATACTTAAAAGCAAATCTCAGACTTCTACTCTATCTCTATAACGCTTCTCACAATACTGAATATGTGATAGATATTCAATAATATTTACTAATAACAGAAATTAAACTTAATTCTCTAAGTCACACTTAATTCTGTGAATTAAGAGCAGTATTAGAAAAAAAGTTTTAAAAATGTCTGAAGCAAATGTCTAGTTATCTATTCAATCTTCATTATCTTTCCAATGAATAATTGACAAATGTAAAAGAAAAACTTAGAAAACTTAGAAAAGAATCAATTTTTAAATCACCAGTATTATCAACACTTAGAAGTAACTTCTGTCAACATTTTCTCATAGCATTCTTTCTTCGCAGTATTAATCATAATTTTAATTTAGATATTTATTTGATAACTATCTCCCTTCCCATACTTAAACTTCTAATATGAATAAGGACTGAATCTGTTTCAGTCACATTTATGTAGACAGCTTATGTGCAGTGCTGAATACATGGTAAATGTACGTAAGTTCATGGAATTAGTTAATTTTGGTAAGCCCTTTCTGTATTTTTAAAATTTAATTTAATTATGCCAAAGGTCAGGAAATGTTTTCAGTAAAGATGCCATATAGTAAATATTTTAGGCTTTGTGGGCCATATGGTCTCTGTTGCTACAACTCAACTCTACCACTGCAGTGTGAAAGCAGCCATAAGCAATACATAAGTAAATGAGCATGGCTCTGTTCCAGTGAAACTTGGTATACAGAGATGGGCGGTGGACCAGATTTGACCATTAGGCTGTAGTTTGCCAACTCCTGAATGAAAACAATACATTGTGATTAGCTTCTCATTATCAATCTATACCCTTATTGTGACTGCAACTATATACATCTTATAATATCCCATGGCTGTATCATAATTTATACAAGCAATCGAACTCTGCTGACATCTAAGGTTTTGGCAATATTCCATATTATATATGATACTATGTTGAACATTCTTATGCAAATTTTATTGCACATCTCTGATCATTTCCTTAAGATAAAATCCTATGGTAGAATTCCTGGGTCAAGGAGTAGCCACATTTATTAATTTTGTTAATTTTTAAAATACTCACAAAATCCTTTCATGATACTGTACTGATCTATATTTCTAGCCAGCAATGTAAACAAATGCTTTCCCAAAATATTGTCAGTACTATATATATGTTTTCTTACCCATAAATACTTCATCATGCATGACTAGAGTTTAATATTTGCCTGTATTTTTCTAATTAGATAACATTGATGTAAAATGCCATTAATATTAAGTAATATATACCACTCAATGAAGCAAAGTATACCCCTGTGCAATACAAGCCACCAAAAAAAATACAAAATATTAAAATCACTCCAGAAAGTTCCTTTAACGTCCTTTTCCAATCAATACTTGTCCCACTCCCACTCCAACAGTATAACCACTGTTTGGATTAGTTTTGCCTATTCTAGAACACTGTATAAAATGTTGCTTGTTGTAGAGCATAATATTTTAAAAGAGTATATACTCTTTTATATTTCTCTTATGTTTATATTTCATTCAGTATAATAGTTTTGAAATTCATCTCTATCGTTGAGGAGATGAACAGTCATTTGTTCCATTTTACTGCTGAAAAGTAATAAACTGTGTGAGTGTAATTAGTCTATCCCTTCTTTTGAGAGAAACCTGGGCTATTTAAAATTTTTGGCTATTGGGCCAGGCGCGGTGGCTCACGCCTGTAATCCTAGCTCTCTGGGAGGCCGAGGTGGGCGGATCATTCTGAGCTCAGGAGTTCGAGACCAGCCTGAGCAAGAGCGAGACCCCATCTCTACCAAAAAATAGAAAGAAATTAATTGGACAGCTAAAAATATATATAGAAGAAATTAGCCGGGCATGGTGGCGTATGCCTGTAGTCCCAGCTACTCGGGAGGCTGAGGCAGTAGGATTGCTTGAGACCAGGAGTTTGAGGTTGCTGTTAGCTAGGCTGACGCCACGGCACTCGCCCCAGGCAAGAGAGTGAGACTCTGTCTAAAAAAAAAAAAAAAAAAAAAAATTTTATTTTATGAAACTCAATTTTAAAAAATAATCTTGTTTTCATATTATTTATTTTCCATTTCAAGCCTATATTTTGAGATCATATCATATGAATTTATATAAATGTTATAATAATTCTGAAAATGTAAAATAGTTTATGTATATAATGCAATGTAGCATATGATTTTTAAAGGAAAAAATCAAATTATCAATATTAATTTATCTCTATAGATTTTTAATAAAGCTAAAGTTTCATCATTCAGCCAAATGAGGGGGGGGAAACTATGTTAGAAAGATTTAAACAAAAAGAAAGTAGTGATTATAATATTAATATCAGCTAAAATAGAATTTAAGGCAAAAAACACATTAAATAGAATTATAATAACAAAGGGACATTTTATGTTAATGAAAGACACAATTAACAAAGATATTAACAGTCATGAAACTATGTTTCAAATAAAATATATAAAGTAAAAAAGGTAAATAAACAATACAATCTAGATGGCTTAAAATATATCTGTCTTACATCTTGGCATACCAATCAAGGAAAAACTTATAATAGTGAACTGTCAAATAATATAATTAATAAGGTTGATTTTAATAACTACAAATTGAACTTGTGCTCAAGAAATAAAAAATACGCTTTCTATTTTAAATACCCATAGAAAATTTATAAAATTGTTCATATATTAAGTCACAAAGAGAACTTCAATGAATTCCAGCAAAATAAAAATCATATAAGACAAAGCCTCTGACCATAAATCTTTATAACTAGAAATTACTTTCAAAAATATAAACTGAAAACCAAATATTTTGAAGTGAAAAGCAAAACCACTAATTAATAGCTTTTGGGACAAATCCGAAATTACAGAGTACTAAGAAAAGAGCAATAATGAGAATAAGACATAGCACTACAAATGGGACAAGACCAAAACATTTATCTAAGGCAAATTCAGAACATGATAACAAAAAAGAACCACGTATTTAGTTCAAGAAATCAGGAAATAGCAAGGGAAGCAGGAAAAAGAAAATAATTTTAAAAGAAATAAAAATAAATGACCTGAAAAACAGAAAAAAAATAAATAGGCAAAGTAAGAGCTGGGAAAAAAGATACACTACTTAGTCTAATGAACCAAAAAACAGATAAAACACAACTACATAAAGATACTAATAAGAGTACATAGCCACAAACATACAGAGCAAGATTAAAAATCATAACACTATATGCAAAACTCAAAGCAATACATTTTTTAAATCTCAAAGAAATGGACTACTTTCTAGGATAATGTAAATGACCAATATTGACTAAAGAAGAATCAGATGATCTGAACAGGCCACTAACCTGGAAGATATATAAAAAGCTATCAAGGCCTTATCTACAGAAAAAAAGCACCAGGCACGGAGGATCATGTGAGAAAGTATTTTCAAACCTCAAAGAGTATACAATTTCCATGCTATATCAACTATTTTGGAATATTAAAAAATATGGATATTTTCCAAATTCAAATTTTGAATTCTAAACCTTACAATGGGAACAGATAGATGGATATATGGGTGGACAGACAGATGACAGGCCAGCAGGCAAATGGGCAAGCAGGTGGGTGGATAAAGAGATTACTCTCACTCTTAAATATGATGCAAAAGTATATACAGAATCTGACCACTGCTCACCATTTTTACAGCAACCACCCTGGTCCCAGCTGTCCTTTCAATTATTGTATAATCTCCTGACTGCTTCTCCCTGATTCTGCCCTAGCCCCCTATGGCTTATTTCTCACACAGCCACCAGACACATCTTTTTAAAATGTTAAGTTACAGCATATCATTCCTCTGCTCATTTCCTTCTAATAACTTGCTATTTTCTCAGAGTAAAAGCAAAAGATCTTGCAATGGTCTATGTCTAAACACTGACATGATTTGCTACCCACACACATACCCCTACCTCTCAGCCCTCTCCTTCTATCTAATATCTGCATTACTTGCAAAGTTCCAGCCACTCTGGCCTCCTTGAAGTTCCTTAAACATAACAAGCACACTTTTACCTCAGGCTCTTTGCACTTGCCAGCCCCTCTGCCCGGAAGTTCTTACCCCAATTAAAGGCACTGTTCATTCCCTTATCTTTTTTTTTTTCTTTTCACATTCCCAACATTTTTTTCATTTTTTTTCCTTTTATCTTCTTAATTATTACAGGTACCTATATTTCTTTCTCTTTTCTGATTGCTCTAGTTAGAACTTCCAGAACTATATTGAATAATGGTGGTGAAAGTGGACATCCTTGTCTTGTTCCAGATCATAGAGGAAAGGCTTTCACCGTTTTCCCGTTCTGTATGACATTTGTTGTGAGTCTGTCATATAAGGCTTTTATTATGTCGAGATAAGTTTCTTCTGTACCCAGTATTTTGAGAGTTTTTATCATGAAAGGATGTTGAATTTTATCAGATGCTTTCTCAGCATCAATTGAAATTATCATATGATTTTTGTCTTTAGTTCTGTTAATATGATGTATCACATTCATTGATTTGCATATGTTGAACCATCCTTGCATCCCTGGGATGAATCCTCTTGATTATGATGAATAACCTTCTTAATGTGTTGTTGAATTTGGTTTGCTAGTATTTTGTTGAGGAATTTTGCATCTATCTTTATCAAAGATATTGGTCTATAGTTTTCTTTTTTTGTTGTATCTTTGTCTGGTTTTGATATCATGGTGATTCAGGCCTCATAAAATCAGTTCAATAGTATTCCCTCTTTCTTGATTTTTTGGAATAGTTTAAGTAGGATTGGTATTAGTTCTTTGAAAGCTTGGTGGAATTCAGCAGTGAAGCTATCAGGTCCTGGGCTTTTCTTTGATAGAAGAATTTTTGTTACTGCTTCTATCTTATTACTTGTTATGGTTTATTCAGGTTTTGGACTTCTTCTTGGTTCAATCTTGGTAGTTTATATATGTCTAGGAATTTATCCATTTCTTCTAGATTTTCCAATTTATTGGCATATAATTGCTCCTTGTGGTCTCAAATGATCCTTTAGATTTCTGCAGTATCAGTTGTAATGTCTCCTTTTTCATCTCTGATTTTTACTTATTTGAGTAAGTGAATTTCTCTTTTTTTCTTAGTCTGACTAAAGGTGTGTCAATTTTGTGTCTCTTTTCAAAAAACAAACTTTTCATTTTATTGATCTTTTATATATTTTTTGTTTCAATTTCATTTATTTCTGCTCTGATCTTTAGTATTTCTTTTCTTCTGCTAATTTTGGGTTTGGTTTGCTCTTAGTTTTCTAGTTCTTTGACATGCATTGTTAGGTTGTTTATTGAAGGTTTTCTACTTTTTTTGATGTAGACACTTATCTCTATAAACTTTCTTCTTATTACTGCTTTTGCTGGATCCCACAGGTTTTGATATGTTGTGCTTTCATTTGTTTAAAATTTGTTTTTTAATTTCCTTCTTAATCTCTTCATTGATCCACTGGTCATTTACAAGCATATTGTTTAATTTCCTTATGTTTTTAAAGTCTTAAATGTTCCTCTTGTTATTGATTTCTATTTTTATTCCATTGTGGTCAGAGAAAATACTTGGTATGACTTCAATTTTTTTGAACTTTTTAAAACTTGTTTTGTGACCTAATGTATGATCTATTCTTGAGATCTGTGAACTAAGGAGGAGAATGCATATTCTGTACTTATTAGATGAGATGTTCTATAAATATAATATCTATTAGGTCTATTTGGTCCATAGTACAGGCTAAGTCCAATTTTTCTTTTGCTGATTTTCTATTTGTGATCTATCCAATGCTGAAAGTGGAGTGTTAAAGTCTTCAATCATTATTGTATTGGAGTCAGTCTCTCTCACTCTCTCACTTTCTCTCTCTCTCTCTCTCTCTCTCTCTCCCTCTCGCTGTCTTTTTTTTTTTTTTTTTGAGACAATCCTATTCTGTCACCCCAACTACAGTGCAGTGGCATCATCATAGCTCACTGCAACCTCAAACTCCTGGCCTCAAGTGATCCTCCTGCCTCAGCCTCCTGAGTAGCTGGGACTACAGGTATGCACCACCACACCCGGCTAATTTGTTTATATTTTATAGAGATGTAGTCTCACTCTCGCTCAGACTGGTCTCAGACCCCTGGAGCTCAAGCGATTCTCCCACCTCAGCCTCCCACAGTGCTGAGATTATAGGCGTGAGCCACTATGCCCATCCTCTGTCTTTAGCTCTGCTTTACATATCTGGGTGCTCCACTATCAGGTGCATATATATTTAGAATTGTTGTATCCTCTTGCTAAATTGACCCCTTATCATAATATAATGACCTTCTTTATCTCTTTTTACAGATTTTGTATTTAAATCTATTTTATATGACAAAAGCATAGCTACCCCTACTCTCTTTTGGCTTCCATTTGTGTGGAATGTCATTTTCTATCTCTTTATTTTCAGTGTATGTGTGTCTTTATAAGGGAAATGTGTTTCTTGTGGACAACATATAGTTGGCTTTTTTTTTATTCTTTCAGTCATCTATGACTTTTGATTGGATAGTTTAGTCCATTCACATTCAATGTTATTAATAGTATTGATAGGTAAGGACTCACTATTGTCATGTTATTATTTGATTTCTGGTTGTTTTGTGGTCTTCTCTTTCTTTTTTATTTCCTGCCTGTCTTACTTTGTTAAAAGTGATTTTCTCTGGCAGTGTATTTTAATTTCTTGCTTTTTATATTTTGTATATTTGTTGTAGGTTTTTTTTTTTTTGAGACAGTCTCACTGTGTGGCCCGGGCTAGAGTGCTGTGGCGTCATCTTAGCTCACAGCAACCTCAAACTCCTGGGCTCAAGCGATCTTCCTGCCTCAGCCTCCCAAGTAGCTGGGACTACAGGCATGAGCCACCATGCCTGGCTAGTTTTTTCTATATATTTTTAGTTGTCCAATTAATTTCTTTCTATTTTTAGTAGAGACGGAGTCTCGCTCTTGCTCAGGTTGATTTCGAACTCCTGAGCTCAAACAATCCGTACACCTCGGCCTCCCAGAGAGCTAGGATTACAGGCGTGAGCCACTGTGCCCGGCCTGTTGTAGGTTTTTTGATTTGAAGTTACCATGAGGCTTACAAAAAACATTTTATAACCAATTATTTTGAGCATGTGACAACTCTCCTTACAAACAAAAAAATAAATAAGCAAAGAAAAATATAATAGAAATTCTACCCTTTAATTTTATCTCCCCTTCTACTTTTTAACTTTTGTGCTTTCCATTCATATCTTTTTAAGTTATCTATCTCTCAAAAAGTTGTTGTAGTTATTTTTGATAGGTTTGTCTTTTAGGCTTTCTACTCGAGATATGAGTGGTTTATGCATTGCAATTATAGCCGTAGAGTATTCTGTATTAGTGTACTTACTGTTACCAGTGAGTTGTATACCTTACTGTTCATTAACATCCTTTTCTTTCAAATTGAAGAACTTTTATCATATCTGTAGGATAGGTCTGGTGTTGATGAAATCCCTCAGCTTTTGTCTGGGAAAGTCTTTATTCCCCCTTCATGTTTTAAGGGTATTTTTGCAGGATATAATATTACAGGGTTAAGGTTTTTTTTCTTTAGCACTTTGGATATGTCAAGCCACTCTTTCCTGGCCTGTAAGATTTCCACTGAGAAGTCTCCTGCCAGATGTATTGGAGCTCTTTTTTATGTTATTTTTTTTCTTTTTTCTTGCTTCCCTCAGGACTTTTTCTTTATCACTGACCTTTGGGAGCTTTATCATTAAACGCCTTGAGGTAGCCTTAATCTGTTTGGTGTCCTATGACCTTCTTGTACTTGAATATTTGTATCTTTCTCTAGATTTGGAAAGTTCTCTGTTATTATTTCTTGGAATAAACTTTCTACCCCAATTGTTCTTTCTACCATCTCTTTAAAGTCAATAACTCTTAGATTTGCCCTTTTGAGGCTATTTTCTAGGTGTTGTAGGGGTGCTTAATTCTTTTTTATTTTATTTTTTTCTTTTCTAACTGTGTATTTTCAAATAGCCTGCCTTCAAGCTCACTAATTCTTTCTTCTGCTTAGTCAATTCTGCTGTTGAGAGACTCGGATGCATTTCTCAGTTTCTCAATTGAATTCTTGAGCTGGAGAATTTCTGCTTGAGTTTTTAATTACTATTTCAATCTCCTTGTTAAATTTCTCTAATAGGCTTCTAAATTCCTTCTCTGTGTTGTCTTGAAGTTCATTGAGCTTCTTCAGGACAACTGCTTTGAATTCTTTGTCTGAAAGTTTACCTATCTCCACCACTCCACTATTGGTCACTGGTACCTTATTTAGTTCATTTGGTGAGGTCATGTTTCTATGGGTGTTCTTGATGCTTGTGCATGTTTGTCAATGTCTGAGCATTGAAGAGTCAGGTATTTATTTTAATCTTCAAAGTCTGGACTTGTTTGAACCTGTCCTTCTTGAGAAAGCTTTCCAGATATTGAAAGTGAATTGAGTATTGTGATCTAAGTTTTTGGTCACTGCCCCAAGCCCAGTAATGTTGTGACTCTTGCAGACTCCTAGGAGTACCACCTTGGTGGACTTGGGTAAGATACAGGAGAATTCACTGGATTACCTGGCAAAGTCTCTTATTCTCTTCCCTCACACTCTGGACTGCTGGAGATGGGGGAAGTGGGTGGCATGTGATATGGGTGCTCCCTTGTGGCCACCAGTGCCAGGTCACACGTGAAGCCAGTCCATTCTCATCCAAAGTTAATGGTGACTGCTGCCTGGCTACCTCCAATGTTTATTCAAAGCCCAAGGACTCTTTAGTCAGCAGGTGGTGAATCCTGCCAGGTTTGGGTCCTTCCCCTTCAGGGCAGCATGTTTCCCTCTGGCCCCAGGGTGAATCCAGAAATGCATTCCAGGAACTAAGGCCTGGACTCAGGGGCTTCAGGAATCTGCTTGGTACTTAATTTTACTATGGCTGAGCTGGTATCCAAGTTGCAAAACATAGTCCTCCGAAATTTTCCCTTTCCTTTCCTTAAGTGGAAGAAGACTCCCTGAGCCACACTGCCTATAGCTGGGGGTGGGGTGGGGGGATGGAGGGTGTGACATAGTTACTGGTTTGGCTTCCATTGCTGGTGTCTCACTGGGTCCCATGCATCCCAAGTCCACTAGAATTGCCCAAGGACTGCAGACCTTGTGGACCAACTGCCTTATGAATCTATTCCAAGCCTCCAGGCTGCTTTTTGTCAGCTAGTGGTGGGGATAGCTGGAACTTGGTTTGGGGCAGAGGATTTCTGTCTGGCCCTGCTGGTCTAAATGCTCCCTACACAGGCATGGGCAGAACTCTTCCGTGTACTGTGTTCCCCTGTGACAAGGCGGTCCTGAGTTCCAACGCAAAGTCCCACAGTCGCTTCACCTTCTTTCCCCTGGACACACGCTCCACTGGGCATGTTGGCACGGCACTGCCAGGGGCTGGGGGAAAGGTGGTGTAGACAATGCAAGACTTTCTTTTCTGCCCTCTCCAGTGCCTCTTTCTTCATATAACGTTAAAACCGGGTGGTATGATCCCTCACCTGATATTTGGTTCTTCTGAAAGTATTCGCTTGCGTTGTTGAATTTGCTGTTCACGTGGAGGTTTCTATTCAGTCATCTTGCTCCATCCTCCTCATTCCTTTGCCTTTTTCAGATATCTGCTCAGATGTTGCCCTGTTGGTATCTCCTCAGAAGATCTAGTTACAAACATATATCCTTGCCTGCTTTATTTTTCTCTATGGTGCTATCACCACCCAGCCTACTACATACTTTATGTATTTGGTTTATTATCTATCTCTGCCCTCATCAAAATATAAGCTCCACACTAGCGCAAGAATTATGTTTTGTTGACTCCTGTATCCCAACTCTTAAAACAGTGCCTAGCACATATTAGATTCTCAACAAAAATGAGTGGAAATGTTGAAAAAATCAGTATGAAAAAGAATGAATGAACACCCCACAAAAATGAGCAATTTCCTAAGAAAAAAAGGTATCCTATGTATATAGTTTAAAAATTAACTTTATTAGTAATTGAAAAAATATAAATTAAAACAAGTTGGCACATATGTCCTATTAAATTATCAAAGAATTCATAAAGTAATAATAGGCAGTACTGAGAATGGGGAGAAAGAATATTATCAAATCTTACTGGCCGGGAGCAGTGGTTCATGCCTATAATCCTAGCATTCTGGAAGGCCGAGGCGGGCAAATCGTTTGAGCTCAGGAGTTCGAGACCAGCCTGAGCAAGAGCGAGACCCCGTTTCTACTAAAAATAGAAAGAAATTAGATGGACAACTAAAAATATATATAGAAAAAATTAGCCGGGCATGGTGGCACATGTCTGTAGTCCCAGCTACTCGGGAGGCTGAGACAGGAAGATCGCTTGAGCCCAGGAGTTTGAGGTTGCTGTGAGCTAGGCTGACGACACAGCACTCTACTCAGGGCAGTAGAGTGAGACTCTGTCAAAAAAAAAAAAAAAAACCTTACTGGTTGTGCTTAGATTGATACAATTGGCCCAGAGGACAGTTTGACATTATGTATGGGAAACCTTTTTAAAGTGTTCTCATCCTTTTTCTCAACTTCTGAAAAATTTGTCATAAAGAAATTAATGAAGAATAGTCATGAAGATTTGGCTACACAAAGATAGTTATCACTGCCTGGTTTACAATAAT